>JAMKCH010068450.1:0-12183 GCA_023653785.1 Ophioderma brevispina
TCCTCGTTATTTAAAGACGCTAACTTGAGTGTTACAAATTATGGCCCTATTGGGTGCAGCTTTTATAGTGCTACACCAACGAGGCGCGAATTGCTACTGTCAAATTGGACAATGCAGTGAGTCATGCACTTGACTAAAACACTTCTTAAACTAGCCCCGTAAATTTAGATTGATTTAAGCGGAGTTAAAATTGTGTTTAACTTTAAAATCCTCTCTGGACTATTGTGTTTACTTAAGCGATACGAAAATCTTACAAATTACGTTCGCTTAGATAATTGTGGAAGTATCATTTAGGCTCGTTTAAGTAAACAAATAGAGGGTCTCCAAAGTTCCGAGGTTCTTGAATCCCACTAAATTTGCAAAGAGAAGACATCCCACATTTGGCAACTTGTCATAACATACGTTCATTCATTGCAGCCATGAGACAAGTCAACACTGAAGAGTCTAGAAAATCCTTATTCGCAATTATATGGCATCTATATGGTGATCAAAACGACTTTGTGCTTAAAGAGACACTGGCACATTTTAAAAATACTACGCCCTCTAAAATTGTCAAAATTGATATTTTTGCATGGTTATAAAGCTTTTATATACATTAGCCCTCACCTGAAATTATTAAGCCCAAATCAGCGTGCTTATGGGTAATCAGCGACATAATTCAGCAGACGACGCGGAAATGGCGTGTAGCACAAGAAAACACACGCCAGAGTTGATTTTAACGGTATGCACCCTGTTTTGACTGATCTGTACAGTGTGAGTCAATAAAAACCCTGCATTCAGGAAAGTTTTTTCTTCAAAGGTTAAACGTTATTTTTGCTTCAATGTTTGCTTTGGTTGGTTACAGAGATAAACAGGCTATCAGAAGATTTTTATTGGTGTCTTTCGGACTTTGGGTTCAGAAACTATGACAATTTTGCGGAGAGACCTAAAAATTCAGTTTGGCCGATTTTAGCCATACAATGCGGAGAGACTGACACCGACGTATAACATAACACATTATAGCAAAGACAATTCACACATGCAATTTCAGATGGTATCGATTTCTTCTCGACAAAAACATATCAGTTTGAATAAAATGGTCTATTGTGTAACATAATTATAAGTAAAATATCTTCAAAAAATAAATCAAGAGTTTATCTTCCGGAAGGGGGCTTACACATCTAGGCGTCCAAGATGATCGCCGCAAGGAGGCATATTTTGATAAATGAACTTAAAATGGCAAATTGTTCAAATAAGAATCTGGGTTATATTTTGGGGCTCCAAAAAGAATTTATGGCATTTATATTTTTACGTACAGGCTTGTTTTTAAAGATGGCGGTGATTATATTACGTATAAGACTTGGCGGAATCTGTTATCATTTGTAAAATCTTCGCTTGAATATTCTTTACGGGTACGTAAATCAGGAAGAAAAGCAGCCCTACCCATCTTTTGGATGTTATTAAACAACACTTTAAAATAATGACCCTAAATCATTTCCAAGATGTAAAAATATTAAAGTGGGGTATTGACTTGTCCAAGAGAGTGCTGTCACTAAAGCTGGTTACTACTTGGGCTATATAACGTATAGTTTAAACTGACTCTATATAATAGTTCATAGGAAGACAACAGCTCATATCAACCTGATAAAATAAAATCATAATAAATGGGTGTAGACTGTATTTAAGGACTGTTCAGTGACGTCATAGGTGTTTCCAGTAAGAATAAAAAAATATGCTTTTGAAGAAGTGAAAAAGTTGTCTATATGTAGAAGGAAAATTTAAATATGGTGACCTAACTTTGTTTCGAGCACATCAAGTGCTATCTTTGTTTCTGACTTGTACCACCAGCTCTTTCTCCCTCTCTACTGCCGAGATCATCTTCCTTCCCAGCGTCAACTGGTGTTGAGTAGTCTGCAATTATCCAGAAGTACGAAAGAAAATTGCAGAAAATCGTTATCAATAGTTTTCCTTATGGTTCTTATTATGTCGAAAAAGATGTGCAGGGGTGTTTTTCTTCTTGATTTATGTCCCCCTGAGCGGGTATAACCGCCCCTTCATGAGTTAAGATCATGTCCGCAATATACAAATGTCATTAATTCTCTTTTTGGTGCTCTCAAACTATTACTCGCATTCTTACCCCATCAATTTGGAAATTTTAGTACATTTAAAAAAAACATGCCTCCTTCCGGCGGCCATATTGGACATTTAAATGTTTAAGCCCACTTCAGGAAGGTAAAACTTTATTTCGTTTAGTCCTGGATAAAGTTCCTATCTACAGTGTGTCCCCAAAAAACGCAACACTTTGTGACAGGCGCCATAAGTTTTTAACTAAAGCATACGACTTCTTATAAATAAACTTCAAATAGGTACATGCTTTAGTTAAAAATTTATGGCGCCTGGCACAAAGTGTTGCGTTTTTTGGGACACACGGTATAATGAAAATACAATAGCAGTTTTTCATAAAACAATGGCGGCCATTTTAAAATAGACAGTACGCGCTAATGTGCAACATTTCGGTGCGGAAACATACCTACTCCTAGTCAGTGTGATAGATTGGAAAATAATCAACAGGTGGTTTGCAACAAACTGATTTTAAGTTCCCGTACAGAAACGGTGTCATGTGACAAGTGACCTTGCGGGTTTTAATATCATGTTACGAGTCTATAATATCCATGTAATAGACATTTTGTGTTGATTAATTTAAAGCGGCACTGGAAAGTTCAAAAATATGAATTTCTTTAATTTTTAACATAAAATTACGCTTTTTTTATTTTTTAATCAAGTTACAGTTTGTATTATATTACACATAAAACCGAACATACCCAAAAGCAGAATAGGGACATTTGATATATGGGATAAGACATCCAGTAATTTGTAGGCCAAACTTTAAGGGGGGGGGGGGTGTGGGGGGATGGGGTCTGACTTTGTAAAAAATATAACATTGTTTCCATTACGAAAATTGAGCTAATTGCAATGGCTTAATTTTGTAGATTGTAATCAATCAACCAGTGTCTTTTTATTCGATCGCAATCGACATTCGGTTCCCCGGATATGCCTGATCAAGGAAGCAGTGTATGCGAAATTCCAAAAACGCATAGTCTCCTTCTTAACCTGTGAAAAAATTTTAAATGGGTTATATTTAAGAATTTTAAAAGATTTTATCTATACGCCATTAACACATTTATTTTGGGCTATCTAAGTCGAAGTAAATAAATACTAATTATTTTGTCTCATTAATTTAAAGTAATTTAATGTTGGGTAGTGGTTTTTTTTTGTTTTATGTATTTATTGTTTTCCTCACCCTGCAGATATTTAAGGAAATTATTTTAAAAAATATAAGGACAATGATGATTCGATGATTCTTCATTATATTAATCATTATGATAATTCAGTATACAATGAAATTTTAAAATAAAAAAATCCCCCCCCCCCCCCCCCCCATATTTAACATCAATAAGCGCCTCAATTTGTCTAAATGTTTCGAGGTCAATAACTCGTTTCGTTAAAATCCGCAAACAACCAAAACGAGAACGACTCAGTACCTAGAAAACAGCCGACATGCTATGACAGGAATTTGGCACACATATTCAGCATATATAGACGATGTGACCATGAAGCCCAATTTCAAAATTTGTGTTCTCAAAATTCAAAACGCATGGAATAATGTTGATTGGTCGATGCCGGTTGCCATGGCAACGGTATCAAAATCCGGCGTCATGGTTTCACCTGCGTATCACCCCCTGAACACTGCCACCCAAGTGTTGTCCAGTAGCTTTGTTAGTTATTTAGTTACGTTCCGTTAGTGTTTAGCCAATCAGAGGCCTACGTGGTTACCATGGCAACCAGAGCAAAAATTGATATGAATTTTCAAACTTGTGATCTATGGGCTACAATATGATGTGTGTGTAACATGGATTTTAATATTTAGGAAAATTAAGAAAAATCACTTCCAAGTTCACTGCTTCAGACCCCAAACCCCTCCCTTAATTAAGTTGTCCATAACTTTAATAACAAGTTGTATATACATGATTATTTTTTAGCTGCGTTCCACCGATATAAAACCACAAAGGTTTTTTATGGACGGTCAAACAGTTGTGCATAGAGGGGAAATGCATACGGGCGTGCGTGTTTGTTCTTGTTTTAAACGCCGTTTCATCGTCAGCTGAATTAAGCGTCGCCGGCGACCGTTCGTTAAATTATAAAATGTTCTGTTTTAACCATTAGGAAGCTGATTTGGTTCTTAATCATTCGGTGTGATGCTTTTGTATAGTAAAAAGTTTACAACCATGCAAATATATCGATATTGAAAAATATTAATAAAAAAAGAAAAATTAAAAAAAAAATATTTTTCACCTTAATGTTAAATTCCAAAGTTGGAGATGGAATGGAGTTCGTTTTCTGCAGTAAACATTTCCACCACAGTATAAACAGTGCATAGGATACGTGTATAACAAACTTCTGATTCCGGAATGTATGTGACACAGTTGTTTTCTGATTTTCTTATGAAGGACTTCGATTTGAATTAGTTTGTCACACAGTGATTAGTATTATGAACAAGCAAAACAAAACACAATTTCTTTAAAATTGATGTGCGCCCTCACGAGAAATTGCTCTGCTTTGGGTATGTTATTTTATGTGATAAATAATCTCTATCATTGCGAGCAAATATTAGAGAAATTTCTATCTTTCTTACAATGTGTTGTCAGTCCGCTTTTAATATATTAAATTGTTGTTTATGTTACAATTCACGGAGAGGTTAAGTGTGTAGTTTAAAAAGTAGGAGTCTAACTACCCCGGTCGTTCGGGGGTGAAGGGTGTGAGTCGGTCTTCAAGTATTGGGAGCAAGCAATTCCTTTCAGGTTCGAGTCCATTTAGTTGAACTTTACCTGCTCGTGGCAGCTCTGTGCTCCTCCATGGCGCATGATCGCTACTATATTGTTCGCCCAATTTAATCTTGTCCTTTGAACGCCTAATTTAATTGGAAACACACGCACGATTAACGATTGGTTGCTTCTGTTTTCCGTCGAGCTTAATTGGTCGATTCATAAACGTCTTGACGTTTAAAGTTAGGAGTCGCATATGCGTTTATAGGGTTAGGCGTCAAAATCTTAGGCATTTAAATACCCAAACCGCCACCCACCATACAAACCGCCACCCTACACGTAGGGTTACGTTATGAATTTTCGTTAAATGCCCCCAGTCCCCCCCCCCGCACACATCGCCCCTTTTTTAGGAATTGCAAGCTATTCTCGTACTACAGCGTGTATCAATTTAAAAACGTAGGATTCAAAGCTGGTCGATTTGTGAAATCGCAGAGACTTGAAATTCGGTAGAGGTGAGAGTCTCAAAAAGGAGACAGGTTTGTTTGGCAGCGGATTAAGGATTTGGACTATACAGTATTTATTTTAATTCTGAAGAAAGAAGAAGAAAGCAGTGTAAATGTTTGAACTGTAAATTTTCTTAATTTTTTAAAAGTGGAAGAGAGCTTTAAAACAATGGACTGGATATTGTGATCATAGATTTTCCATGTAAGTGTTTTGACTTCTGAATAAATTCAGATCCACTCTAATGTCTTTTAACTCAAGGTGCAATATCATGTCCAAAACTTGATTTCAGTTCAAATGCAAGTCTTATTTATTTCATTTGACATCAGAAACGGCCTCCATGATGCTCTGAAACAGCGTACGATAGTCCCCGTTATTAAATTTAAAGCAACCTAACAGCACATTTTTTGAAGAGCGCTCCTAATTTTCAAAATTTATTTGATATTTTTGCACAGTTATGTTGGTAATTGTCTAGGACACTACACAGTCTAAACCTGCGAATAAGAATGCTCAAAATGCGTATTTATCACAAAATAAGCGATTTTGTAATTAGAATTGGGATCTCAGATTGTTCTTAACGGCAGAGCTGGAAATGCTAAGTTTATGTCCGTCCATGATGAAAAAGTGCCACCTCAAGAAAATGACCTCAGTCTAACTTGACTTGCTTGAACCAATAAAACAACAAAATTTGCAGGAATAGCTTAAAAGTGAAGAATAAGCCTGTAGAATTCTCATATGTTACCTTTTCCAACTGAAGAATTGACCGAAAACGAAGGCAGTTTTCAAAAATACGAATCTCCATTCAATTACGTGCAGTAGTAAGTATCCGAACGGACACTAATGACTAAAACATCCGATTTTGTCCTTGTTAGGTTGCTTTTGGTACTTGTTACAGACATGCAAGAATCTGATTTTTGATGATTTTTCAGATTTTCTGATTTAGCGAATCACTGATAGTGCCTTTAATTATTCTAATTACAAAATTCCTTCGTTTGCGACACAGACATTTTCGAGCTTAACCATTCACAGGTATAGTTTACTAGCAAGTTACCAATGCAACATTACTTTTTAAAGCCGCTTCTTCAGATACAATGCAAGAAAATAGTGCAATTTAAGATTTTTTAGCATTACGACAGCCTATTGACTCGACTCTATGCAAAAGGCAGCCATGCTGTAGGGCAAGAGAGCCACATTACATGACTACAATACATCCACCTGTTATTGAATTCCAGACATGCTCAAGTTGCACAGTTATACTCTTGGTATTTCCACCGCAGGGCAAGGGAGATTTTATGTCAAAATCGACAAGTGTGACGTCGTATTGCATAGGGTCTAGGCCGTGATACGTTTGCGATTTAACCATCTTTTCGTGCTACAGCACTGGGGATTACTTACTTCCTTCACTAAAATTTTTAAAATATTATGTAAACCAGGAAAAGCTTTATCCCCAATGAAAAGAGTGCACATTATTTAGAAAAATGAACAAAATGTCAACTCAATTTACTTCCAGAATATCAGTGACCAATATGTACACGTAAACTCAAGCGAACAAAAGAGCTATTGATATTCAACAATCAACCTAAAAACACTTCGGATCTTTTTCTCATCAGGGTATGCAAGTCTATTGTTACTGCCCGCACCTTTGAAAACATTTCAAGCTATATCAGGTGTTATCACTTCCCCGTATCGAGCTCTAGCATCTGTTCATAACATAAAGGGCAACATACTCACCTCGCTCATGAGTTTTAAAAATGTAGGTCGCTGAATACCATTGCCTTTCTTTGTAAATTGAATAGAAAAAGGGTTTTAAAGACAATAACTTACGGATTTAGGTTATGCACAAATTAGGTCACCCCTTGCAAAGGGCTTTTCTATCATGAATTTTATCCCTTTACAATTTCTTTTCGAACAAAAATTATTAATCATATGGTCAAAGTTAATTGAACACACAGTAGAATCTCAAGATTTCTTTCATCGCGAACGAGGAAAGAACTTACGCCAATGCGGCAAGGACATAACATTCGAAATCTGTTCAACTGCATGCACAATAACAATGGACCAGATGTAAAAGAATGTGAAGTGTGTTCCGGCCGATTATTGAAGATCATTAGCTCCATTGTTCGCTTGAGCATGTTGAGGTTTTGTATATCCATTGGTCACTGATATTCGAGAAGTAAATAGAGTTGATATTTTATTATTTTTTCTAAATAATGTGCACTCTTTTCACGTGGGGACACAGCTTTTCCTGGTTAAAATAATATTGTTTTAATTTTAATGAAGGAAATAAGCAATCCCCAGGTCTGAAGCACGAATAGTTGATTAAAAGGCCAACATTGTATTATGTACCATAGCCTATATATGCCGTGGTGGTGTATAACCCTTTGAAAACATCACGGAACAAAACCGGTCAATTAAAAAATGCAAGATAAATCACCCTTACAGTGTAGAGGTGATTGGTAATTAGGGCTTACTCTCTAAATTTTAATTTTAAAATTTAAACCAAACTACAATGAAATATAAATCGAATAGATAAAAAATTTTAATCAAACTTCAGATTTGTCCTCCATTATAATATTTAGAGCGTAAATCATGCGCGGTTTGGGTACGGGCACAAACTGTATCAATGAAATTGAAACATGTATCAATGAGATTGAAACATGTATCAATGAGATTGAAACAAGTATCAATGAGATTGAAACATATAATGCTTAAAGAGAAGTCAAAATGGGCACTATATTTGGTATCAATTTGAAGGAAAAATGTGGTGATTCATTTAAATTGCATTTGGTTAAAAAAAATTGGTGCACTGTTGAGAGAGGAGATTGAAAACATCATCCACCCAAGTAGCTCCACAATGAGAACTTTTAAACAGTTTGGTAACACGGTTTCGCGATGACTTCACGGTTGTTACCAGTTTTGCCATGGATCTTGCCAGGCCTTTGACTGTGGTAGACGTTTCATATAGAAGTCCCATGGATGCAAATGAGGTATTACAATTGATTCCGTCATGCGCTCTATGACGTTGTGCAGTAGCGCTTGGCGGAATGAATGGCAATACCTCATTTGCACCCATGGGACTATTATGAAACGTCTACCCTAAAACGTCTACCCTACTGTGACAGTCTGCCGATTCCGTAATCAATTTTCACGTTCATTCATCACACTCAGTTTGGAGCTTCCGCGGTTGGGAATATTACCAGAGCTTCGACAGCTAAGGGACATAACAACGGCTCCATAATGCAGTGGACACACAGACCCCATTTCTGCTATTGTTTCTGCTAAATCCGATGGCAGAACATATGGCAGATGGCATTGGATGGCAGAACAATAATTGACGCAATCGTCCAATGGCGGTGCCCTGGGGTGAGAATGAGAAACCACCGTGACGTCATCATAAACAGCGCCCAATATGCGCCCAATTCGCCGGTTACTGATTCCAAGTCAGAAAAAAGTGCTTAAAAAGTCACTTTCTCTCGTTTTATTCATCATCATTTCATAAATATATGACAGTATAAAAGTAAAAAGATGTCATTTTGGCTTCTCTTTAAGGAAAACACGGAAGCACGACTCAGTACAAATCACACCAACACTAAATTATTTAAACATGAGACTCATGAGATGAAAACAATAATATTGACATATTTATATGACGTACTTTTTATTTCTGTAATGACAATCCATTTCTGGCATTTTAACCTACTCAAAATGTTGTAGTTTCTATTATTTTCAATATACCGATGTCACCGTAATTACAATTTGGCTGTACACGTTCTCAAAACCTTGAAAACATGATAAAAAGGGCAAAGCTGCAAGTATATCAAAGATCAGCATAATTATAAACCTGAAAATGACAACCCAATCGAATCTACTATTCTCAAAAGTACATCGGACGTCGGGAAGTTGGTCAAACTTTGGTTTATAAATCAAATCAATTTCATCTCGCACGTACGGATGGGGAAAAATCTAAATATTACAACAGTCACTTTACATAACACTGGGTAGAAAGTGATAATCGAATGGAGTTACAGTCAGTAAAGATATTGGACGCGCTCTTGGATAGCACATTCTTAGTTTTGGGAGACGATTGGAAATTCTTTAAAGACTAATTTTTTTGGATCAAGCAAAAATAT
This sequence comes from Ophioderma brevispina, assembly GCA_023653785.1. NCBI lineage: Eukaryota > Metazoa > Echinodermata > Ophiuroidea > Amphilepidida > Ophiodermatidae > Ophioderma > Ophioderma brevispina. Next base: position 9,434 of record JAMKCH010068450.1, read on the forward strand.
ATAATTCCACATTAAATCATTGGGACCTGGTTGTTTTTCATTCATATTTTAAGGAATTTGTCAATTCATTAATTGTTATTATCCCTTCAAATACAATCAAATAATCTTGAGCTTTCTGTTAAATTCTAATCAAATATCTATTAAACTCATGTTATAATACATGTACATACATATTAATATTAAAGTGTTGAATGACGAAAGAGGCCGAACTGTTAATGAACATTACGAGTGCAAGCGTACCGCACGTATTAATTTATGCATGACTGGCACGTGTAACAAGAAAATAGCTTCTTCTATCAATTGCACTTAGAGTTCTTAGCATCTAAGCATTTCACGTTGGTAATCTTCAGAACATGTGTTCACAGTCTTGTTGAACCAGTCCAAGAAGTTTTTTGGGTTCAAATAATATACAGCACACTACAAAGTCTGAATAATCATTAACCGTAACTGGAGCTGAACTTGGTATGTGCGGCAGCTTAGCAAAGTAATCAAGACCGCTACAAGGACTTATTGTGATAAAGAGTTCAATATTAGAACATTCTACTTGTTGTTTAAAAAGAAAATGTGAGAGTCTCCATTCTGTTCGAAGAGTTAGCGAACATGTTCTACAAATGCTTTGGATATGCAATCAACATCGATTTCCTTGTAACCTTCCTGGCCTTGTGAATGCAATTTGCAAAGGAAAAGATCAATTTGAAGAAAGGTGTTAATGAGACTACGTCTTCTTTGATGTAACCAGCTTTGATGTAACCAGCTTTGGTATAAAAAAGAATGTATGTAATGGCATTTCATAGCAAATGCACTCACTTTAGATAAACTACTCGTGACATACATTGTACTCGTTGATGTGTGAAGTTTTCTACGAATTTACCGCGTAAGGCTGGTCCCGCTTTCCGCGCAAAACAAAAGGACGTGTTTACGGCACTCTGAAGACGTAATGAAGAATATTACCGGATCTGCGACGTTGCTCAGGAAAAGAGAGAGGTGAGAAATGAATGAGTGTAGTAAGACTGATCGGTAGCAACACCTTGATTTAGCAGCATAGTGTACACAAGATAGGGCACGTGCATAAGCGCATATGTTGTTACGATGATAGCACTTGCTCGAAGGGTTGCGATCTCGTAGCGATTGGAAGAGCGATCTCTTCTGGAAATTGCAGAACGAAAATGAATCATTATTGATAATATCACATACCCAATGATAAGTGTGATAAAAAGTGAAGTGAAAACGCCAAAATTTAACAACATATAACCGTCCTTTTTCTTCTCCAGTTGTCGACAGACGTTGTTCTTGCTTAAGAAGGTGCGGTAGGTAGAAAAGGCGGTCGTGGCGAATATGTTGCCAACAAGTATGGCAGTAAGAACATGCTGATTTAGCTGGAACCTACGAGTTGAGCAAACGATCCTTGCTCTTATAACTGCCATTTCTGTCATAATTAAGACGGCATTCCATTTGAACATATTCAACAAGAAGACTGATGCTTCACACACAGATGGTCCCGGACCTTCTGCTGCTGTGATATTTGGGCTAACGCGTGTTGTAAAGGCGTGGGGCAATGGTGATGCTAGAAGATCTTAAAGAAGGGCTAAAGCGAAAGCGTACATCTAGTAATGTAAGCGCTTATAGTGAGTGAGACATTAGAAAGATTGAATTGCTCAAACTACCAAAGACGCATACAAAAGTTGTATTGATAAAGTACATACAACATGCTTGATGGTAAGGGTCGTATAAGAGGCTGTATTTGATGAGGAGTCGCGATGCTTTTGGTTGTGTTGCCATTGGTGGATTGCCATCTTTATTCGAGAAGAATCATGCAACAAATGAGCTCATAACAAAGTAAGCCAACTGAATTTTATAATTGAAATGAGGTTTAGAAAACAGGAAATAACCAACATCGCCTAATAAGCCGAGCGCATTAGCAACAATCAATACTTTGACACTAATACTGATTAGACCAATTAGAAAGGTCTGAAAGGAATTTAAATCAGCTTATGAGCCACAGAATCAAATCCGTACCATCCCACAATTACGATGAATTATAAAGAAGACAATGCTTTATTTCTTGATTACAGATTGTTATGATGATATTTTATCATTTAGCAAGCTCGTTTAGGAAATTTTTAATGACGATCCGAAACAAAAGCAAACAAATAAGGCCCTTCAGTACCTTTTTTTTTAAGTTTAAGTTTATTTAGTCAGCATACCATATCGAACGTGACAAAATGTATAATACACTAAAAAAATTAAAAATTTATTAATAATTACAATTTTATAATTAACTTTAAATCACACAAAATACAGACTGCAGTGTTAGGGATATAGATAGGCTAGACCATAAATGGACAATCCGATAGGGCTTATGGTTTTTGCTGGCCCTGTTTATTACATACAGTCCAATATAATCACTATTACAACAATGATACAAGTAAGGTGTGATATTAATATTAACATAGGAAAAATAACATACAAGAACAGAGACAAACAAAGACAACAATTAATATAAGCTAACAACCTTGAGACGGGAATACGGATACGGGTTTGGACAAGAAAGACAGAATTTTCACATCTTGCTGAGGTTATGAAATAATATTCATAATGCGGAAACAAGTATAGATGGGTGAGGTGAAGAAAAAGGTAAGGAATAGAGATAGAAATGGGATGAAGAAAAGGTGAGGAGAAAAATAATGACTTGTTGTTGAGAAATTTAAAAGATTGTACTGGTTGATGAAATGTTTTTTGTTTGTAATTGT
>JAMKCH010068463.1:0-107935 GCA_023653785.1 Ophioderma brevispina
AATAAGATAAATAGGGCTGTTTTGATATTAGAGTGTATCCCGGGGCGAATGGCTAAGAGGCGCAATAGCTCTGTCGCCATTGGCGCGTATGTTCAAGGGAAGTATGTTTGATAGAGATTACTTTTGCTGGGAAGTTCTGGAGTTTTGAGTTATGCACAGGTAATTTAACAGAAGCATGATTGATGTGAACTTCAATTTTTTCTTAATTATCATTGATATTACTAAGATCTTTTGACAAAGGGTTAGAGATGATTTTAATGTCCACTGGGGACCGAGACTGCCATATCCATAGTAAATGCACGTAGAAGTTTCACAATTACCGTTTGGAAATCCCCAATTGCCCAAATCGAGCAGATCGTGTCCTACCTCCCTGTACAGAAAACACTGCTAGTCTCACAGTATGATCGATTAACGGCGTGACAACAGAGATACAGAATGATTGATGCCTTGCCTATTGTCAGTTATAGACGGTATCGAGATGAATAGTGTGGTGTCACGTGTCAGGTACCAGGTCACGTGTAAGGTATCAGTATCAGTTTGCTCTTCGGGGGGAACCGATATATATAAATCCGACATGTTAAATCAAGGTCTGTACATGACCCTCTGCTGCCCAAAGTGCTATTATTTTTTTCCCAAAAGACACCGTTTATTATGTCTAAGCAGTAAAACAATTTACCTTTTCCCTACTGATTCAAAAAACCGACGTACGATGACGATTAATCGGTTGTTTGTTCCAATGTAGGGATACGTACGTCCATTTTTACCTGAATGGGTCCCCCGAAGCAAAATATTAAACCAATCAAATGCCGTGACGTCATCAAATCTTTATTTTCCAAAATTGGCGTATTCACCATAAAAAACAAATTCCTTTTTAAGAGTCAACATCTGTATATGTTCTTTAATAATTATATTAATGTCCCCCGTATGAATGTGAAAAAGATGGTCCATAAGTCTACAAATCTGAAACAACATAATCAAGCCGGCTAAATACCCTTATACGGGATCTTGAATGAGCAGACGGATCCCCGTCTTAGTTTTAGCAGGCTTACACCAATTGCGGGCGGCGGCGGGGGTTATGCGTCCAGCAGAGATTTAATTTAGCGCGAGTTACCAATGTGCACACAAAGAAAATTTTTGATCCTCTACGGTCGAAGTATGACAGTGAATGTGAAGCGAAATGATAAGCAAATAAAGCGACAAAAAGGTGCGTTGCAATTGGACAAATAAACAAGCTGTACAAACAAGGTTGTATGGCCACAAATCGTTGCTACCATAAGCAGAACGAGACTACTGACCTAAGGCCGTTGCTACGTGGTCCGGACAGAACTAAAGTCGCGCATGGGCCCGGAACCTTTAACTGGGACTAAGCAAAACCACCGTGCCATACTGGGTTAATTAAAATAATGGAAATGAGCCAAAAACATTTCCTGGTAGTGGTAAATAAAGTTGTTCCCTCGTGGATTCGCATTCGTCTGAAAAACGGTATTTTGACGTTATGGTTGCATAACAGAGACTTTGGTGATTACCTAGTGACGGAGTTGACCATCTGTAATAGGAAGGTAGATTGATTTCCAACAAGGCTTTATTATATTTTTTGTGAGTAAATATTTCTCATCAAATTTATAATGACACAAGCAAAAATGTAATTAATTTTTATATACCGATATTAGTGGAAAATTTATATTATATTTACAAATTAAAAGTGATCTCGGCAATCCAACTCAACATCGTCATTATGTAAAAACACCAAATTGAGAAGATTGGCGATGACGCATGTTGGTTTGAAGGATGTGTTTTCCAAAATTAAGGATGCTGATAACGCTTCAGTATGGGACAATTCAAAATCCGTCACCTATGTCATGACATAATCCCCGATTTAAGTAATGTTTGTGTGACGTAAGATGTTTAAACTTTGCAATGTATTACATCATTTTACAAAGTAAGATTCAGAATATTGCTAAAATAAATTCCAGGGTTAATTTCGTTTCTTAATCGGATTCGATCGGTTGAATCGTGTGCTGTGATGTGTACGGAACCTCTAGAGTTCGCGATTTTTCAATGCGATATTCTCAGAAACAAAAAAATCGTATTGTTAACATCCGTCACTATGTAATACACCGACGATATATCAGGTCACAAGGTCAATGGTTTGTAGGCCTTGACTATTCATATTTTTCGTGACTAACTTCGCTCGCTGGTTGAACATTTTTTTCACCGATGCTTGAAAGTGAGGGGTATAACACACTATACACATTCAACTTCCGCTCCCTCTTCCCTCTTTACCTTTCCCTCTTCACGCCTTGCTTCTTCGTTCCTAACTTTTCCTTCAATCGTTCTGCCTTGCCTTTCCCACGTTTCCAGGAGGCCGGAGCTTTTCCCCGGTGTTTTCACCTGGGGGGAGGAGAAATGTGCCCCCCTGTTCCCCGTCTGTTATGTCCTGTGGTGACGGTATTTTTTCTGGAATTTGGATAGTAAATTTGAGGGCACTTTACTCCGCGTCATCAATTTAACCACGATTCGCCACTTGGGCCGATCTGATATAGAGCATCTCGTGCTGAGCTGTTTTGATGTTACTTTGCTTAGAGGACCATCTGGTCAGCATATGTTGAAAATTGGTCATTTGTTATTAAAAGCTTGTACCTTTGGGTTATATTGTTGTATGTCCTTTGCGAGATTTTAAATATGAAAGAAAAAACATGGTCAAGTGCCATTTTTGGCACACTGTGTAAAAAAAGGGGATGGACTTGTATACACAGGAACGGGGCGCCCATCTCTCTTACGAGCGATTCGGGCTAGACCACACCATATAATGTTGCTGTTAGTCCAGCAGCGGGGGAGGAGTAGATGAAAATCTCTGATAAAGTTTTTTCTCAGTGATTAATATCTTTGAAAAGGTATTAAATGGAAGCCAGGGGGTTGTAAATATTGGCCACCCTTGGGCCGCAATTTAAGCAAATCCAAGATTGGCACGCCATTCATTTCACTGTAAAAACTCCAAATTGCAGTTTCCATGGACAAGGAAACCCAAAAATTGCTTGTTTTTTTTAAATAATATTAATGTTTGAGGCTAGGGAAAGGTAAATGATAATGTATCTTGGAAGGCACGCTTGATTAATTTGAGAAATCCCAGATGGCCGCCATTTTAAAGCAGAGAGAAAAGAAGACAAAACCGGAAAATGCACTTTCACAGAGAGATCAACCCAACATACAACGTTTGTTTTCATTTTTCTCATCTGATTACATATCTCTAATAGGTAACATTATAATTAAGAGGAGGTAAAAGTGTCACCCTTAGGGCAATTAGAAAATCCAGATGTCTGCCGTGTGTGCATATAAAAACACTAATAATATTGCAGTTTGTACAGACGGGGCACACAAAATGATTTTTGTAGCTGTTACCTTAAACCTGAGAGGGACGACAAACTGATTGTGATGTTCGGTGTTGCGACGCTAGGATGGTTGAGGGAACCAGCGCTGTGTCCTTGCTAATGGACCATATGGGTGTGGGGCGTTTTCGTTTAGATGAAAAGCTGTCTATGTCTTCCGGGAGCCCGTCAAGAGGCTTGCTGTACCATTTAGTGCCCTGACGGGCCACCAGGGTTTCTTGACCCCGTTCCGCAGCCAAGGGGCCAGGTCCGAGAGAAACACTGGGCACGGTGTGAACGACAGAGTCTGATTATTAGCGTGGGGGGGATGGACACGCGTCCTTTCGGGACCACCGGCAGGTGAGGACTAGTCAATGGACAACGGTATTGTATTTCGGGGGTGAACCCCATCGCCCGGAAGCGACTGTCACCACAAAGGCCGTCTTCCTAGTGCAGGAGACGACTGGCCCCTCAGTGGCTTCGGAATTCCTAAAGAACGGAGCACTAGCGGCACGATCCACTCCGGAACGAGTGAAACGAACCGGGGGAGAACCGAAAACACGACCTTCGGCAGATTGTCATGAGGTATGGGATATTAGGACTACTGTGCTGTCTTGAAGCCCCGCGATTGGAGCGCCCAATCCGCGGGTGCTGGTAGCACTTGATGTTGGACGGGCCCAAACCCTCAAGGAAAATTTCCGTTTAGGAAAATCCCCGATTATGCCCTACAGACGCAGGCAGCAGATCAATCTCTCAATTTGCGCACCATCTATAGACCCGGCAGGTCGACGACGAGAATCATAAGATCTCTAGTGACTCTCCTTGCCTGAGCAGGCGAGAGCGCGGAAGCTGTTTCAGAAAGTCCCCCCGAGTGTATATTGTTGGCGAAATGCGCCAAGTTGAGAGGCGGATGGTAACGCTCCGGGATGGGACGCGTCGCTAGAGGATCGATACTAGGCAGCCACTAGCACCCACTAGCAGTCTCTAGAAAGCCGTGGGCTGTGGAACCAACAGCTAAGACCGGCCACATGGGGCCACAACAAACCAGGCAATTGTCGGACCGAGTCTACCTTCTCGAGGACTCTAAGTGTCCATCGCAGGGAGGGGGAGGGGATTACATAGCACTGATCCAACATAGCAATGACCCACGGCGCGGCTCTGCGATCTTGACTAATGAGTAGTAACGCCGGAAGACTGGCGTTTCCCAGGGAGGCGAATAGGTCACGTGGGGGCGAGAGGGACGATGTGGCTGTAGCCTCTTAAAAATTGACCGGCAGGAGGTGCCATTCCACTGACGACCCCGTACTCTCGGATGGCACCGGCATCGGCATTGCGTCGAACCGTTCCGGGAGAGGACGTCTGCTTAGGACGTTCTCCACCCCTGGTACATGTGATTTGCTAGTATTTAAAGAATGTCCCGTTGCCTGGCAACCAACTATAGGAGCCGGACTACCTAGGAGCCCTTGGCCTACCTCCTTGAGAGACTGAGGTTCCTTTGCCCCCCCCCCCCCCTCCATGCGTTAATCTGCAGTAGGGAACATCCCAATGAGGGCTGGCCGAAGTCCAGAAGCCGAAGCCATAGCCTTGCTGGGCCCGACCTTGTCGAACAAGATTGACTCGGGCACACCGCACGAACGAGGCTTACTCTTTCTGCAGAAGGGTCACCTTTTGCCACCGAAAATCCAGTGTCGCTCCCAGAAGAAACTGGGGGGGGGGGATTTTTGAAAAGTGCAATTGAATGCATTATGGGATTGGGTTGATGAAACTTTATCAGGTCTAGGACCTTCTCTATAAAGGCCGGGAGCCCCATGCCGAGGGTAGTTTGCCACCAGTAGCCAGTCGTCTAAGTCGACGAAGATGAACTCCGCTAACACCTTCACGACCCTTGTGAAGGGCCGTGGAGCGGTCGACAGGCCGGAGGGCCGGACCCGGAACTGGTAAGCCCACTCAACTCCGCCGTTTGTTTTGCTACACTTCTGTTATCAAAGGCGATATTCAGGCCAGTCATGATGAAATCACCTGTGCATGGGCACCCTTCTTGATTGATATCATTGCAACCGACAAAAGCACTGATATCATGCCAGAATTACTGGCTGCCCACGGTCTGAGTGGTTGTGACACCGTAGCACCCTTATACGGCATTGGCAAGGCTGGAGCCTTTAAAGTTAGTACGAGGTCAAAAGTGTTCATTAACCGCCTGGGGGTACTTCGATCGTCTCAAGTTGATGTCCTGAGGCAGTCAACATCCATCCTTCTGCATGGCTATGGGAAATCTGCATATCAGTCGCTGTAGGAGGCAAGACAAGAAAAGTCAGGACATCTAAAAGTTAGCTCGAAGTTCGGCTTCTGCACCTAAACTAGTTCTCTGCCACCCACTAATTAAGCCTTCAAGGAAATTGTAGCCCGTGCACATCTTCAGTAGATCTGGAGGGATGCTCTGACACTTGATCCATGAACTGCTACCAACTAAGCATGGCTGAAAACGAGAAGGCCCAGGTCTCTGGTTGCCAGTCGCCAGTGCCCAATGATGTGCCTTTAGCTCCCAATGAATTATTGAAGTTGATTAAGTGCACTCCATGTGGAGGTAAGTGCTTTCCCATGTGGAGGTGAGGCACCAGTGGATCAAGGTGTGGATGTGTCTCTGCAAGTATGACTTGTTCCATCTTCTGTTCATGCCCTGGAGACGCGGAATGTCGAAATGAGAAAACAAAACAAGTAAACCAAGCGGAATAAGAAAACAGACAAGATGAGAAACTATACGGACCATAATGTCAAGTATAGTGTGCCATTGATCAAATTTGGACAAACTAGTAGTACCGGTGTAGAAGTAAACCAATGTCCGGCCTACTCATAGTCCGGGAACAATGGTGAACAATAGGGGCAATCGATTCAGTTGACTCCTTCACTAAACATTAGTTTCACGCTTTATTCCGTTATCGCTATGGAGCCCCGGACTGTGGCTCCTGCCGGGAACTATATCTGCTTTCCACGTTTTCTAAAGTCGTTATTAATCCACTAACGGGAGTGCTCATAAAAACAGTTTCCAAATAGAGTAACCTTTGACCTTTGGTGGCTACACATATATGTGGATTATGTTACTACCTGTACAAATACTTATGCTTCTTTAACCAAGTTTTTCCTTCATTTCACCCTTATGACAAACTTTTAAAATAGCTGTACACTTTAAAGTAAATTGAATAGGATTTATGTTCTATTCAGCCTCTAAATGATGTAATACTACAGTCTGGCGGCAATGTTTTTTGTATTTTTAAACCAATTTAAGAAAATCATTTAGTGAGTTTTACCAATTGATCAAAAGAAATAATGCTTACAGGTCAAGCCTTGGTTTAATGCTGAATTGTTCTTTAAAAATGAAGACATGGTACTTAGAAAAATAATTTTAAACCCAGACGTCAGGTCACGTCACTTGCACTTTATGTGCGCATCTATTACCAGGCCTTTCTAACAATCAGAAAACGAAGCGCTTTTGACTTGTTTAATAAGCACCCATAAATCATACAACTTACAGGGAGGTTAATCAGGTTCATATGTACTGGTGAAAGGATCAATCAAACAACCAAAACAGCCAGAATGGGACCTTTAAGCAACTTCTTTGGTTTTATTTGCCATTGTGCTTATGAGTGATGTGTATTAGGAGTTTGAATTGCGTATTCTTATAAAAAAATAATTGCAGCAATTCCCGCAACTAGGATTCGAAGCAGAGATTTTCGCTTCTGAGGCAGAGGCCTAGCCACATGATTCACCCTTGGAATGCGGCACCCCATTGCAAGCCTACGAAACAGGGAATTGAAATTAATGAGTGATGTTCGGAAATACCACGTCACTATTGAGTTACAATCTGCTCATCCACCAAGGACACAGTTCAGGGGGTTTGTACGTGTGACATTACATGTGACATGAACTGACCTTGTGTGATCTGGGTATCATATATCATACCCATAAACACAGGCAGGGTATTTTCTAAATACCTGGTGAAGGAGGGTACTGAACTGTGCCAAGGGGAATTGAGATTGGTTTACTGGCTCATAGTGACTGCAAGTCACCTCTTGCACAGAATGAAACCCCAATTAGGCAATGCAAATCTCGGTATTTAACATTTTTGGCGCCAATGATCGCATCTCACACCTTGCAAGGTGACAGAAAAAAAAAAAAAAACATTCTAAAAAAAAAAAAAATAAAAAAAATTCTAATAAAAGAAAAAAACCAAAAGGATAGTTAATTAAAGGTATTTTTGTGAGTCCCGTTGTTCTTCTCTTTCATTAGTCCAGAATAAGTACCAACATCCGTATTATGGACGTCACCATGACGTCACTAGGTTGAGTAAAGAAAGTACGAACATACTGAATATAGGGTGGAGGAAAAAATGAATTTCGCAATTTTTAGCTACTCAAACACCTTATTAGAGCTCTAAAATGCTGTCATTATAAAAACTAGTCATTTCCATCAGGTTGAGAGTCAGAACCCCGCCTGAAAATCTGATTCCTAACCTATTTGGTAAAAAATAGTATATGAATTGTTTCACTTTGTGTGGTCTAACAACTTTGTGCAGAATAAATTCGTAAACGATTGCTTAACTACATTTTCTATTCAATTTTAAGCGTTTTCAGCATTATAAAAACTTAGGGTAAAACGACTACTATTATAATGAAACTGGTTAGTATTGTGAAAGAGGACGGGTATTTTGTTACTCAACACGAATCGTGGAGGTGGTAATTCACCTGGCGAAACAAGCGGCTCGCATACCGGGGCCCTACAGTGCAATTGAATACTAGAAAACACTGAGTTTTAACAAAACTTTGCATTTTGAGAATTTTTTGTATATTCTCTTCATAGATAAAAAGAAAATAGCAAAATGTCGCATTTTGAAAGTGTTGTAGAAAAAAAATTTCACAACACCGATTTTTTAAAAATTTGGACAAATTTTGAAATTTTAGGTTTTCAAGATTTCTCATACAATTTCGAAATTCAAAATTTTTTTGTGGTTGCATTTTGATGGGAGTTGGGTGTCAAATAAATAAGGGGATTGTATAGTTTCAGCTTATGTAACAGGTGCAATGTGTAGTGTGTCTGTGGCAAACCACAAGTTTCCTTTCTTCTAGGGATGTTTACCGATCCGATCAATTGATCGGCTATATTAGTACCGATAACAGTCGGATTGGAGATGGGAAAAATCTACCTTCTCCGATCGATTTGGGACCGTGTATGCGGTGGCTGTTTCACTTGCACAGTACTATAACATTCAGTCTTAAAAAACATCCCACTTTTATCAAATATTAAATTTCTTTATACCGCACTGTATATGGGTGGTGTTCAAGTGATGAATATCTTGGTCTGAATAGCAACTATATTACACAAGAAGGACTTCCCTTACATGTAGTGTGTAATGGAAAATTCCTTACACATGGTCATTCAATATAAAATTCAAAATATATCGGTATCGGAGGTCCGACGGTTACGAAATTATTGTGCATCTGGTGTCCAAGACTGCAGTGGAGTAGCGCTTATCCGCACAACACGCACCAATACGGAAAAAATATGGGCATCTGCTTAAGGAAATTAATCTCTTTTTATTAGTTTTGAAGTCAATTTAAAACTATTTTTAAAGGTCAAGCGTCTTATGCATTAAGAATAATAATAATTTGGATGATTTTTCGGTTGATAATAGAAAATATCGCCCCTCGCCAGAAAATATCAGGGCTCGTTTCGATTCACCTTGATATTGATCTAGGCTGGGAATTTGTCTATGTTATCATCCTCAGCCATCCAATAGTAACACTTAAGTCTGATAAGGGGGGGGGGTCCTAGTGGGACCCATGTTTTGTTTTCAGCCGGCTATTTTAACGCTTTTTGCAATATTAATGTGGTTTATATTTTTGATTAGTCTAAACTTTTAGTTGCACTTGCATGGTTGCAAAAAAAAATTGAAATCCATCGCGTCGTTTTTGCGTTAATTAGCATGGGTTCCAAGGACCCCCCCCGTATCACTAAGGAAGTGCCCATTGACAAAAATGAAAAAATCTATAGAGTTACTGTGTTCTGATTTCATAATGCAACACCTAGTGACATAACAAAAGTTAATAATTAATTAAAAAATCTTGCAAAGTATAGAAGTCCAGTGGAGCCATAATATTTATATACGTCATGTAGCGGGTTACTGTTAGTTCAATATATTTTTTATTCTAAATTTTATACTTAAGGTTGGATTTTTGTTGATTAAGGGCTATAAGTCACAAACCAAGGTCAAAGGTCAGTTAGTCAGTTGTAAGTTTTATATTAATACATTGAAAATGTGTGGGTTTTATTTCAGACTCTATTCCTCTATAATAATTTCGTAGACCATTAGTACAAGTTTGTGTAGGATCTAAAACATTGGTGTTTTTCATTTAAAAATGTTGGCAAAATAGGGGACCATGGTAATCTGATTGTGTTGTCACTGTTAGCATATTATCAATACAAACACTAAGGACGAGTTCTAACTTACAGCCCTAATAAGTTTTTGAAATGTTCAGAAATGCAGCATCAATTTTAGACAGGCATTTACACTTTATAAATTTAAAAAAATCAAACAGTGGGCAGAGAGAGAGATATTTCTTGAAATCCAAAAATTAGGGTCAGTAGTTATTCCGTTGTACAAACATTACTGTGTACATGTAGAATAGGGGTAAGGTGGGTTATGCCAATCAGAGACAATTTGGTTTATGGTATGAGCTCTTATTTTAGCCAAACTAAGATGCTAACACCTTATTATTGTTATGCATGTGATTAACAAAAGCGCAGCAATTATCCAAGGCAAGGATGTGTCATCTTGTAGGAGATCCTTATGAATTGAACAATTTTACTGCTTGTCGACTTTCATAAAAGCAATTTAAATGGCCCAAAAAGGACTTAAAAATGGCAATCTTTTTATGACAAGGAAGCAGGGGGGGTAAACCAGAATATCAGAGCCCACCCACCCATATCTTTTTGCATCTGAAGGTATGTGTGCTGTGGTGTTTACGACTTGCCCTGCATTTGATCATAGCCAAAGTATTCTTTGATTTAGCCTCAGGCAATATGTTTCTTTGGAATCATTACACTGTAAACAAAAGTATCGCGTTTTGGTCAAACCCGTCGCGATTTCAATCGAGAAATACAATGAGGGAATTCTTTTGTTGTGCCCTCATAATCGTAATGGTGATCGCGAGCGAAAATCGCGATGCCCCTCTCGACAAACGCGACACTAATGTTGAACATAATTGACGGACGAGCGCCCAATTATGCGGTGGGCTCTTGTGTGGCATCAATAAGACTCGGGTGACCTTGCCTTAACTTTTTTGCTGTGCCATGGTCAGGCCCATTACGTTAGTGTCGGAAAAGGGACGGGCACTTGAATCGCGGACACTAATCGTGTCATGGAATCTGACAGCGAGACCACACTAGGAGATAAACAAACGATAAAAATACACACGTAAATACATGTATTGCACAACAATGTCCGGGCGGAAGTTCAGTAGTCTCAAGATTAACTCAAATAATATAAAGTTATATATTAAGCTATATAAAGAGTCACTTTATTCGTAAAAAAAAAAAAGAGACTTTCCGAGGATCGTTAGTCAAAAAAAGGGTGTAGTTTAATTTGAGAAAGAAAGAAATCTATGGGAAACCGTGGTAATATTAGGATATGCGAATGTAGCCGTTGGCACCAATATAGGGACATGCGGCAAACCCGAGGCAAATTCAAACCTGATCGAGATCAGAGAATCTATATCTTCTCTCTCGAACTTAAAAGTAAGGTTTACAATAACTCTTTTCTGTGTGTAAAAAAACTACATATCGGGATTAAAGGTTTTAAAAAATAAGTTTCAGATGATTTGTAGTAATAACACAATGACCTCATGCCTAATACGCTGGCCGAAATGTTTAAAATACCGCACGTTGTACACAATGCAAGCTTCATTCACGCTGACCGCGGCGAGGGCTGCGCAGATATAAGGGGTGGTTGATCACCGCAGTGGCAAATGGATCGGCGTCCTTGCTCTGCGGTCGGTTATGCAATCATATTCACTATTACTATACAGTATTGTTATCCTCAAAGTTTATTATGTATATGTGTGTGTTGTGTGTGAGCGCGTGTGAGCGATTTGCCCAAAACACTAACTTCTAATAATGATAAATATATAGAGTTTATAGATAAATATATAAGAGATGATGTGATATATGATATATTAGTATAAAGATATTCTGTAAACATTATGATTAGAGATATAATGGATCTATATGATAGGCTTCTATATATAATATTTTATATATATTAATTATATATAAATTATTTATATATTTCTAATGTGTTTTATTACGCTGATTTTTTGCATTATCGTTGCATGCATGCCTGCGATAATGAGATAGATATGTATATATATATAATTATATATATATAAAAGCAAGCTCGTAAAAGAGAAAAGAGTGGTAAAGAGGGAAGGAAAAAGAAATAATTGTTTGAATCCTTCTGCATTCGGGGTGTGATTTGCGGTGAACTTTCTATAGGGCCTATAGTCAAGTTGGATAGAAAATCAGGTCATGAAATCCGCTTTCGCCGAGGGGTAAATAGCTCGCTCTTTTCTTTTTGATCTCTCTCGTCCCCTCCCTTTACAGATGTGTAAAATTCATGTTTCACGAATTTTTATATAACAACGAAACTATGCGGCGCGGCTACCACGAACACCATTTACTCACTCTGTATTATTTCCTAGTTTTCCTATAATATAACGAAAAAGTAAACTTGAAGGACTTCTAAGTCTTGCTGGGCATGGCTTACCGCCAACTATAATCACACGAAAATCCTACGCCAGATCGTTTCGCTGGTAATGCAACGTGTTATATACATCATGGCAGCCTGATCGTTAGTAGAGCATTGCGTGCTGCATGCAGGCAACTCCGAACATAATGAACATGCATGCGTAGTAAATGTCGGACCTGTTGCCGGCTTGCATGGCGGCTCGGCGTGGATTCCCAAATTACGTCAGCGCTAAAAATAGAAAAATTTACGTTGCGTAATAAAGTTAACAATAATGGACGAAAGAGATTAGAGCTTAGAGCCAATTGCTATTGGGATTATGCCCAATTGAAGTATTAAGTTAATATTTTTAAAAAATAATTTAAAGGTACATTAGTGATTTCAGCACCATCTGTTCATGTTTTTTTATACATGAAAGAAGAGAGATTATTTACCCATTTTCATACATATCATACATACATACATACAGACATCCAAAGAGTTCTTAAAACGCAATTCGCAAGGGCACCATTGCGCGTTAAAAGGATACAGAAAAACAAAAGAAAACCAGGAGAGAAAAAAGAAAAAAGACGATTCATCAAATACATAAGTTTTGAGATGTTTCGTGTGAAAGCAGAGACTGAAGACAATGTTCTGATTTCAGAAGGCAGTGAGTTCTATTCCTTGAACCAGCAATGGCAAAACGACGATCTCCGGCAAGACTTCTGGACTTGTGAACTGTGAGAACGGGTGGTTGTCTTAAGTGCTAGATCTACGTGAACGGCCAGGAATGAGTGTCAGTTGATCACTCAGAATGTATGGGGAAGCAAGTGTGAAGAACATTTGTAAATGTAGAGAGGGGCTCGTGATATGAGCGTTTGCGTGCCAACAGCCATTGAAGGAAGAACGAAAGTAGTGGCTGCGCTTCCACTCTGCGCTTCCACTCTACCAACTAAACAAATTTAGTTGATGCCGATACGGCTTTGTTTGTTTGTAAGCAACTGCTTTTTTTGACGGTCCCATGTATAGCCACTTTATTGTAATTCTGTCCGTTAGCGGCTATAGATACAGAAAATATTGCAAATTTCACGTAAGTATCGTTAACTGTTCATTATAGACCAAGTTTAAAGAGACAACTGGCACATTTGAAAATAGTGCCCACTCAAAGATTTTTCCAAAATCGGATGATTTTTGCATGGTCTGTAAAGCTTTATATACAAAAGCCCTCACCTCACCCGAAATGATTAAGGACCTAATCAGCTTCATTTTGATATGGGGTAAACGGACACGATTGTGTAATTTAGCGGTCGATCTCGGCGACGCGAAATTCATGCAGACGACACAAAAACGGCCTTTTACACAGAAACACGCCGCCGCATGTGTTTGCCACGCTATGTACACTGTTTGAATCGTCTATAGCCTTTTTTCGGCGCAGCAGTATTACATATCCTAAAAAAAATAACAAATATTTTTGTAAAACATTGTTTAGGGTCTCGTATCTGAAAATAGGTCGCCTTGACTGTAACACACTGGGCAATTGTATCTGTTAGAGTTTTTAATGCAAGGGTCATAACGTTTCGCAGAATGGATTCGCAGGAATGTTGAATTGCAGGAAAACAAATTTAAAATAGAAGGGAGTGACGAAAGATGTTAACTGGTCGAAATGCTGCCGGTATTATATAGGCCTATGCGCCGGAAGAAAAATATCAGACAGGTAAAGTTAACATTCTTTAAACAAGAATTAAAGACGTAAACCGTAAAATGACTATTGTAAGTAGTTTATAGTAGGGCAGTACGTCAATTTCTTTATCAAAATGCCCATCACTATCAGTGAGACTTACAGCAAGAAAATGCAAGTTGTTCAAGTCATTGCTTGTTGCGTTATGGTTTTTATAAATAGACTGGAAAGTACTAAGACCCATGTCTGATAAGCTACTAGGCGACCTCGAACTGCCCGATATGGAGCTTGGTTCAGGTTTGTTGAGGACTGGGTCCAAACAGTACACGTAGCTTCAAGTGCCGTCCATGCAGGCAGTACTCTAAGGGCAGTGTGAACCTGGAGTTCCAGTACTATTTTGTTTGTAACTTGCAACTATTTGATTATTGTATGTAAAAGTATACATTTCTAGAAAGAAAATTGGACGATTAAACCCGATGATGTGGCATGAGATTAATGTAAAACTTCCGTATTTTGAGAAAATACTAAAAAAAAACACGATTTTTGCCCCAAAATTTTCAGACAGCATACCAAAAAAACAATATAATGATTTCTGATGTTATTTTTTAGAACAAGACAAATTTGTCTAGGGACGGTGTTTCATTTTTAAAAATATTTTTTTTAATTTTAGGTATAAAATCTGTAGAAATGTCAAAAAAGTGTGATTGTTACTTTTTCTTTTCCAAAATTTGAGTTTAGATGGAGAATACTCTTTTAGTAGAAATCGAAAACAAATGCAAAAATTGAGAAAAAACCGTCCCTAGAGAAGATCGAGTGCTATCGTAGGAAGTTTAAACCTTACCTTCGGTATTTTTGGAGTATCTTGTCTGAAAATTTGCCCAAAATTTTGCGAAAAAGTTGAATTCATTGAGAAATAGTATATCCCGTTATTGTTTAGTAAAGAAGTGAACTTCTAACGCCATGTCAAGCTGTTCTTCTTTCTCATAATAACGTTATCGTGGAAGTCTTCAAAATTAGTATGTTGTTGGACAATTTTAGTGTATGAAAATACATCTTTTGCAGCTGTATTGAATCTAAAACATATTGTCTCTAACTCCGGAAAATTAGAGAATTGAATATTTCATCTGGTCTAAATTAGCGCTTGTTTACATTTTCAAATATTATTTTTAGTGTTTTTCACAGATGCGTTTCGCGCTAAAGTACATTAAAACACGCATACGCTTCATTACGCAGCAAACATTCACCGCGCGACGCGAAGGTGCGCCTTGCGCCTGATCGGCCGGAATGAAAAGGTGCCTTATTAATTCCGCCGCTTTAAATCCATAGCGGTTTTTGTGACTTTAAATGGTCAAATAGCTGTTTTAAATCGGCCCTAAAAAACTAAAGTATATGATTGTCTGCAGGGATTGACCTTGTTGGTAACTAAGAACACAGGTTGAGTTTAAAATGGTGCAAAAATCAGAAAATTGCGTGTAAAAAACAAAAGCTACAGGGTTGAACACTTGCCCATTAGGACTATTTTGGTTTTCCACACACATTTTTGTTAAATAGAAACCCCATAAGTAGGCGCAAGGTCGAGGTGTAAGTTGAGATGACATGAAAAAGTATTGTTGATCGTCTGGCAGAAATTGTATATCAAATTCAATGCAAAATTAATACACTACTATTACTAAAAAACATGTACTATAGATTTTTGGGTATTAGCTTTAGGAATTTTGAAAAGTGAGAGAATACGCACGTTCGGGAATGTAGGTCTGGTATATAGTAGACCTTAATCAAAGTATAGCTGTTGCATTGTGTCCTGACCTAGCTTTTTTATATACATTATGACTACTTAGATTGCTTTTACGTATCTTGAAATTAATTTCGTTAACATAAATTTATCTAGAAGGCTGACGCGAAAAAGAATAATCACCTGTTTACGGTGCGAGTGAGGACCTTTGGATAGGGGAGTCGGTTTCGGTCGGCGTCGGTCGGGGCGAATTTTTTTCCTTTTTTTCTTTCTGGAGCTCAAAATTTACAAACTAATTTTTGCTATGTAAACAAATTGGCTTGCAAAATGATATATATTGGGCCTTAAATACAGACTGATTCTTTACATTGATTTTTGGAAAAACTAAAAAAGAAAATTCTGCAAAACTGAAACATAAAACCCAGGGGTCGGTTTCGGTCGGGCTTCCGTGTATAGTTTAAAACAGGGTTTTTTGTATTTTCGTCGCACTGCTAAGCGACACAGGTAAAATGTTTGTTTTCGACCATAGGAGCGCGAAATGGTTAGCGGATGAACAGCGCTAGAGCTATTAGGTCATCCGGACTCCAATCAACTCGCCTTATAATGTTATACCCCACAACCGTGCATATCTAATATCCAAATCTCTCGTTTTATGATTATTTGTACGGAAGGAAACAAACATGGACAAGTTTGGAAACATTTGTAGATGTAGGGCAGTTTCACAGACGCTGTAGTTTCACCCGTATGAGGCAGAATAAAGACGCGTCTTGGTTTGTATTGAAATTAGCTTTTGTACCAGAAAAATATTACGGATTATTTAATTTTAAATATAGAGTCAAATATAAACGTGGTGGATTCAAATTTAACTAAATTATAGCGAGTAGTAGTTTTAGTATTCATTTTGACAATTTCTTCCCCCATAAATTTCCCATGGAGACTGGTGTTTTGTAAGAGGTAGATAACCTAATGATCTTATTTCAGTTTTGGCTATAATTTCATTCAGAATAACCACGGCTGCAGTTTGCATGGACACCTGTGTTTTCGTGTTGAATAGACAGCAAAGAAAGAAGATATATCAATATGCGAAAAAATGTTATCGAGTAATAGGATACGCCTTATAGGCTTATGGAGAAGGAAAATGATTCCCATTTTTTTGGCACCTTGCTCGCTCCAACAAACGACATGCCTGTATTAGCAGCACCAGACCGTAATTCGATGGGGTAACTTAACGGGATGTCTAAGGCTTGAACTGTATTTAATATAGATGATAAATGCCTGTATTCCGTTATTGCACTGACCTTCACTGAAATTGGAAGTATGTTTAAGAATTAAGTATGGCAAAAACATGTTTTGATCACGATTTTAAAGTACTAGCACTTCAGAGTTTAAGCTTAAGAAAAAACATTGCTTCCTTAAATATGTTCATGCCTTGAAAAGAGTACGGCTTAACGTGTGTTTGTCATACTTTTAAACATTCATTTAACGGTTGTGTTGTTTCGTTTCGTTAACATTTAAAGCCAAGAGAGGTTGAGCGGCTAGTTTAAATACTCGATTTGCCACAAAAATCGCTGGGTAGGGAGGTCACTCTCGGCATCCATCTCACCTCTATAGCTTTTTAGTGGTAAAGAGAAGGAAAATGAGTCATTATACGTGGTGTATGACATTTACCTCATCATTTATTTCACTCATATTACCATCAAATGCCGAAATACAAAACCAGTTGCGGTTTCTTTGGGATTGCTTACATCATAAATCGCTTTTAATTTTCTATAACTAATATTATATAGTTCCTAAATATATAACATTTCCTCATATAGCTCGTGTATGTGTTGCCATTCTTCTGGAAGCTCAACACTTACTTCACCATGACCAAACAATCTAGTGAAAGTGGAGAATCATTAGTTTCCCCTTATTGTCAGGGGGGAAAAAAGTTCGGCAACACACGTGACTTTCCGAATTAAGAAGGCACATACTATTTAAACAGTAGGATGACGACGCTTGCATTATGGTAGCTAGTTCTCAATAGAGCCATGCCATTGACGATATTTAAGAGTACGGGTTACGGCGGTGCGTAGAAAAAGTACTTTCTCACGTTGTAGTCTGGTCACAGGACTGAGAAAGATAATATCTAAATTGGAATAATGCATAGAGAATAGCCGGTATCAGTTCCTCAATGGAGAATGCGGTTGCAATAAAAACCCATCTCAAATATCTTCGATAAACGAAGGGGTTATATGGATGTTTTTATGCATAAACCTGTGGTAACCTTTAGAAAACATTAGGAAAATGGACGATGGTTTGTAACACAATCTGTATTGGCACTGACGGGATGACGAGCACCGAGGCATATTACCACGGTGATACAGTTACTAGGCTGTGGCGAATTTAATATGCTTACGCTCATTTCTTTCCGCACCACTGGAGAGCAGCGGTGCGTTTATAAAACGAACAGTAGGTAGGTATATTACTGTTAACATGACTAAGTTAAACATGCGCCGGAGGTTTTTTCTAATATTATCCACATTATTAATTAGAAAATTGGCCTTGTGGGCATGTGTTAAGATTTGAAAACGGTTTTTTTGATCATTACATCAATATACACAATATGGAATTAATTTAATGAAACCGTGAAAGTGGTTACTTTCGTTGTATGTACTATTATAGATAAGTCTATGGAATAACAATATTCTAATATATTTTGTCAATACACCACCCTACATTTGGGAATTATTTTGCAACACCCATCTCCTTCCCCAATACACTCCTACTCTATAACATGAAGAGGAAGGGCGAAATTTTAAAGGATCATAGCCTGAAAACGGAGTCCATCTATATACCATGCACCATGCAGAGAGCTTCTTTAAAATAACGCTTTTCTGAAAAAAATATGACGGAGTCCCCAATTAAGAAATGCCAGTATGAACATCAGTTCATAAGAATTAAAATGTTTTCTTAGCTACAGTAGACATATTAAAAATGAACTAAAGTCTAACCTTTAAAGACTCATAACTTGAAAATCTGAGCTTACTCTGTACCCATAAAAATAATTCACGAGATTAATGTGCTTTAAAATACAGTTAGTTTCACAGAAAAAATGGGACCGGCTCCGCGGTCTGACCGCCCCCAGCGGAAATAAAGTCCACTTTGGAGTGTATTTTTTAATAACGTGCATGAAAAATGAATCTAAAACTTTAAAAGGTTCTTAACTTGACAACAAAAACCACTTAAAAAATACATTGGTGTAGGTCTATCCCTTGCCACCACTTGCAGTGAATAGTGTAGATAATAAGATACCTTATGTAGACCTTTAGCATACAGCAGTTAATGGTTAAATCAATATTATGGGTATTTTTTTATCATTTCCGAAAGTCAGGAGAAAAACGATATGTCGGAACTGGAAACAGATTTAAACAGACTTTATAAATGAAAACTTTCATAATTATGGTTCTTTTATTGTTTGAAAAGAATATAATGCCCTCCTTTCCTTTATTGCGTTGTGGCTTACTTAACACAGAACTTTATTTTTCCGGTATTTACATATATTCTTACTTTACCCTACACTTTGGCCGGTATTTCGGGAAAACGTCTGTACTTAATATCTAAAAACAACCCAAGCAATTGGTCATCTTTGCAGGATTTAGCACACGGTTCAATAATTTACGAGTGTAATAGCGAGCATAAGGGTTAATAAACATATTCTTTAAAATTCCCATGTGTCATTATGATGTCGCAAATGGAGCATAAAATTCACTTACTTTGGTTTTGCAGCATGATAATCATTTTTAATCAAATAATCATCAGCAGTGGGACTGCATTTTCAAAGGACTTTTCAGGGATACCAATTTTGTACTGAATTTCACCATGGTTTTATTTAATGGGTCTGAAAAAGGATTTTAAATTCCAGACCTTCAAGGAACGAGAATGTAAATATCTCTCCATTGCAGGCTCTACCGTCGTGATTGGAGTCTGATTTGATGTCAAAAAACGTATAGCACCGCCTGGATAAGCGTGTGATATTCCATGTGGACTAATATTTTAATGAGACTATGGTTGTAAACATTGATAGAGTGACATCTTCATGCCATCTTTTTTTATACAAATTATGGGGCTATGTGTATGGGTGACTGCACAGAGGACAATTACTGAAACCATGTCCAATGCAAATTTGGCAAACTTCAACCCAAACATTTCAAAAGACACATGGAAATCAATTTTTAGTTTTAACCAGTCTTTATTAAATAAGTAATTGTTGTTTCTACTGTTATATAAATGATCATATTTTTCAATTTTAAACTGATAATAAAAGTCCAACACTGCTCATTCTTCATATATGAACAGAAATGTATGTCCTTCATAATACTAAAATGGTGAGTGCCGCGACGTGTCACGGTGTGACAGAATATAATCATCAATAACTTTGAAAGAGGAAAGATCTAAGCCATTATTTTGTATAGTGGATTGGTACATAAATAATTAGCTTTTGACAGAAAATATGAAACATACTGAGACAGTGGTTATTCTATTGTATTATAAAAACTTCTTTTTATTTTGGTCACGTGCTATGTGACATACCAAAGGAATTAATATTGGACTCTTTAGCTGATTCTATTCCTATAGTTTTTGTATTTTTCATAATTTATTTTGAATTAAGTCAAGCCCAATATCTTTTAGTCAGTATTTCAAACCAAAGGAAATATATGTCAAGAGATTTTGTCATAGCTCAGTTGACTTGACCTTCATAAAAATATGTAACATACATACGAATTCACGAAAGAAAAAATAATACAATTTGTATATGTGGATTTGTCGGAATCGTTTTCGAGTAAGCATTGGCGGAAAAATGTAAAAGGGCAAAAATACTCAACAACTGTGTACATATTTTCAACTTATTGATTTATATGTAATATACGTTACTTAAGATTCATCCATACCAAATTTTCCATCTATTCAGGAAAGCATGACCATATTTCCTTTCATCTAAAACTAAAGAAGCAAATTATGGTGTATTTTAATTAATCTCACACTTTATCCCAAAATATTAAAGATCGTTCTTTATGCAAATAAGGTGTTGGAGGAGTTGACATATCGCGTTTTAATAAATATCATGCAGGAAAACTTGGAAGGATTGGTTACGTTGATGAATGTATAAAGAAATTTGCATACCATAACTTAATTTTTATTCCCCAAAAAGGTTACTTTTTTGAAGAATGCCCATAAGGTTTTAAGTTGCAACTTTACACACTTAAAAATACAGGGTCAATTATGCACCGACTAAAAATAAATGACCCAATTTCAGGTAAAATTACTCTTTTCGTGGTTATATTTAACCCTTAAATTAGTTGTTTTAGCTCAAATGGGGTCATTTTATTTTTAGTCGGTGCATAATTGACCCCGTATTTTGAAGTGTGTATAGGAAGTACACCCTAAGTTTCAGGGATTTAAAAGAAAATTCTTCAGGATTGAGTTAGTGATCAATCAAAATAGATTTAAAATAAATCGTATTTTCCTTAGATTCAATCATATTACGACTTAATGTTAATGCAGATGGTCGATTTTCATGAAAACGGTGCATTATGGAGGCAAGACACACCCCAAAAAATTGTCTCAAAATTGTGTTATGTTTTAAACATTTAAGTATTCAATACCTATTACGGGAAAAATAATATTGTCAACAACACTTCTTACGTTTCTGCACAGTATGCACACAAACATTTTGTACAGCAAAAGAATAGGGTTTATTACGTGATCAACATTTTAAATCAAAAACAAAATATGCCAACTGATGGCACTATCAGAGAGGTTGCTGGGAACATTTTTATTTGCAAAATTAAAGTTTGAGTAGCCAATTGAACTCAAGGAATATGCTCCAATTGTTTAGTTTATTACGTTATCCTTGAGTATTGAATTATGCCTGAAAATTGACTTTGACTTTGTAATAAACAAATATTAAGATACATTTTACTAATTTATTCTAAAGGTGCATTTAATTGACACCATATCATTCTATGGCCAAATTATAGTTCATGTAAACTAAAACGCATTCAACGTAATAAACGATAACGTAATACGCAATAACGTAGTAAACATTTTGACCATTTTTGCACATCTCCCATTGACTAAGATGTATCTAATTGAAAGTTTATATATTTTTTGTGGTCGGAAAATAAGTATCTATGCCTCTCTTTATCAATATTTAAATAGCTTGTTTGGTTGCTGAGAAATGTGGATAACGTAATATGCTTCTTTAAAAAGGTCGCATTTTTTTTACAAATTTCAACAGTTCTAAGACTTTTTTAATAGTCATTGTGAGCTGAAGAAAACACAATTTCCAACTGCCGCATTATGTTTACCTTGAAATAAGATGCACAATCAATATCTTAGTAGAAGTTTTACCAAAATTAATAACTCCTTTGTGAAGGATAACGTAATAAACAAGGTTTTCACGGACATTATGTTTGTATTTCAAAAATATGAAAAATAAAGTGAGAATACAAGGAAAAACATTACATAATTTTCTGTACACGTTTAAAAGTAACAACGAAAAATATTGATATTCGGATGAATTCAGGCTGCTAAGTATTATTTTTTTTTGTAATTTTGATGTTGTGTTTCGGACATCACTTTTCTCCTATTTATCGATGTTTTTAAGGCAAATATCTCATAGAAAAGAAAACGGAAAGCATGGCAAACTTTATTATGTCCATGCAGCTCAACGGCCCCTATCAAAATATTACCGTTAACGAAAGACACAAAATTTATGGAAGTGCACCGTTTTCATGAAAATCGACCAGATATTAATTTTAAATCCTAACATTGATTGTTCACCAACTACAATCTACAGGGTGTCTCAGAAAGAATTACACCCTAACTATTGGTGACCATAACTTCAAAAGTGGGTATGACATTTGATAACTTTAAAAAGAATCTTAAACGACAATTATTTTTCAATATTTTAATGTAAACAACACTCGATTCGGTTCAGTAGTTTTGTGATACTTACTTTTGAATTTATGATCGCCTACAGTTAGGGTGTAATTCTTTCTGAGACACCCTGTATAAGGATTAGCTTTTAAACCCGCGAAAATAAGGGTGTAAGAAGTAACCACAGAGAAAAGACAAACTTGTAAATTACCACGAACAATTTTAACTGACAAAAAACATTGACCGAATGTGCTTTGGAATCCGTCCTATTTCTCTGATTTAATTTATATATTTTTGGGCATATTTTTGATAAATTGCATCAATTTCGCTATATTCCAAAATTTCAAACACGCGCATCGAATTACTACACGGCACAGGATTCACAATTTTTAGAATTTGGCGCCTGTCTGGTGAATGTATATCTTTTCTCTGCGGCCACTTGAACATTCCTTCCTTGCTGCTGCGCTGAAGATAGTTGACCTTGACTTCGTCGACTCCAAGTTCAAGTACTTGGCCAGGATACCAACTATCTTCATACGCAACAGCTATAAAATCCTCTTCCTTAATTACAACCTCATCTTGAACCACTTCTCCTACCTCTTCATCTTTCGTACCATCCACTGTTTCAATATCCATCCCGTCATCGTTGTCCAAATCCATCCCTTCCATATCCCCGCTGGCATCACCCTCTTCACTGTGTATAATATCCAACCCATCGTCCCCTCCTAAATCCATCCCATGACCTTCCCTTAAATCCAACCCACCCCGATCGCTCAAACCCCCCCCTGTAATACCCCCGGGCGCCACGTCTCCGACTTCTTCCTCTGCACAATCCTGGTCTTTCACGTCGGACACTTTCCAAAAAATGAACGACGACGCCTGCAAAGGATAAAAATAAAAACGCTTATTATAAAGTCTTTTAACGTTCACAATTTTTTTGAATCTAAATAATTCAATTAAATTAGCAAAGGCAGCTACTTGGGTACAATCTAAAATAGTCAACCATTAGAAATTATTGTATAGGCCATCACAACGTGTAAGTTGTAAAGGAATTCGTAGAAGCACAATTTCGGGTAGGGATTTTGCTAACATGCTATCCTAGTCAGTTGGATTTCAAAATCGACGGACATTTTGCACATAATGCATAATTTCGTCTCGGGTCACCATGCGCGTAGCCAGGACCCCGCACCCGGAGTTCGCATCCCGTGAACGACCCAAACAACGGCAGGGGGTTCAGGGGGCGCTTAAGGTCCCTAGCGGGGTCCATGGGCAGAGGGGAAGTTATTTCTTCCAACTGAAAAACTAATAGAAAAGGAAGAAAACGTCACTCAAAGATATGAATCTCCATTCAATTACGTGTTGTAATATTAAATTGTCCGTACGGACAGCAATGTCTAACTAGTAGGGTTATAAACGAGAATCCCAAGTTTGGGGAAGAAGGTTTGATGGTGTTTTTATATAGTTTGAAGGGTGCTTAATCAGAATTTGTGGGTCCAACCTCAGGGAAATGTGGTGAACTTTGTAAAGTAATGGGTAAAATTAGTACAGGGGTAAATTTGAAATCCGGTCAAATTGTGTTTCAATGTACACCAATGTATTTGTCTCATGATATGGATTTTAAAAAAAGTATAGTTTGTATAGGTTATTGAGTTATCTTTCCTTTGGTTCTCTCAAAATATTATTAATCCCCATCAAGATCACGTAAACAATCGGAAGAATGTGATCAATCCACGTGTGTTGAATCAGCACTTGCGATTGCGACAGTGCCGCTCTCCTGCAGCTGCAGGCCGGTCCCGGGCTCGGCCAGGTCATGAACCCCCGGCCAGTTCTGACTTGTTTACGCACGTGGCCTGGAAATGTTTTTCACCAGGAAATGGTGGATGCGCGCAATCATTTATTTCATTTAAGGTGGACTTCCACCTTCAGAGGGCTAAAAATAAAATTTACACATGAAACTGAGGGGAAAATTACCTTTCTATTGCTTTTTGTTTGATGGCACGGAGCTTCTTTCAAAGTTATGATCGAAAAGTAACTTCTCAAACTGAAATCACTTATCGTATTTCTTAGTTTTTATTGTTTTCTCAAGCGGCGATATTTAATTTTTTCACACTTAAAAAATATATCTTCAAAAGTAAATAAGCTTATTGATCTCTGTTTTCCACATTATTTTGGAAAAATTGAAGCACTTTTTCTCTAAGTGAAAAAAAAGTTAAATAGCATTTCTAAAATATATTAAAACGTAAAACCAGTGTTTTCTTCTGACTAAATTCCGATATCTCGAAAGTGAATTTTTAAGTACATGTCATCTCGTGACAAGGATTTCTCACACAAAACGATTGATTTAGAGGATGGGATAAAAAGCAAATAAAACATACTTATTGGACTAGGCATTAAACTAGAATACGCCACTAGCCCTATGTACTTGATTTAAGGGGGGGGTCATTGGTCAGAAAGGCCAACAATAATGTTGTTGCTAACTGTGCACCCAGCGATCCCCCTTAAATCAAGTTCTCCGGTGGGATGCGTCCGGCCGGACTTCAAAATTTTCCCGGGGTATATATGCAGGTCGGGGACCTCGTCGGGGACTTGTCCCGTGAATATTGTCCCCGCACCTGCCGGGAACATTTAGTCGATTCCTATGACGACTTCCCCGCCGTAAACCCCCCCCTACCCAGTGGCCGGAGTACAATTGACACACGCATAATCTTTTATTAAAAAAGCAAGGAACAAAATCAATATGCTTTGAAAATCACATATTTCCCATAAACAATCATCATCATTCGTCATCAGAATAATAATAATAATAATAATAATAAAAAAACAATATTAACAATAACCAATAATAATAATAATGAACATAATAATCCCTCACATGTGGGCTTACACGCAACAGAGCTCCAGGGTCCCTTAGATGGATCCACGAGGGGAACGTCGTCGCTGCTGTATTTTTGTGTTATCATCCCAAGCAACACATGCAGTCTGATGAGCTGAGACATCAAATCAAAACAATAAATGCAACATTAATATTAATAATAAAGAAAAATTTTTTGTTTTTTTCAACATTAAAATATTAATAAATGCAAAATTCTGCTTCGTGTGCGACTTGGGCATATAGGACCCGCGTTTGAGTGAAGCGATCTACGTTTATACTCGAATACCTCACTGACCAATCACAGGTCATCTAGTACCAGCATTTGATTTTTGTAGCCTGTTTCCCCACGACTGTCCATCCACTCATCATGCTCATAGTACTAATAGGTAAGTGTAAACAACTACAACAAAATTCCAATCAAATTTATGCCTCCTTAGTTGTCATTGAAAATTGAATTCGACGACTTTTTCCCAGTACGAGGGAACGTATACATGCGCAGCGGCATGCCCAACCCGATTTTTGAGAGAACTTAAACAAGATGGGATATACCAAAATTCAAAATGGGAGTCTGCGACCACTTGCGCAACAATACTCTCATTATGCCAAAATAAATTATTATGTTATGCGCTATTGGATTGAGTTATTGGCGGACAACCATCGTACTGAAACGAATCAAAGTGTATCAAGACCCTTATAGACAATAAACTTACCTCCTGGTATATCTGCAACAGGGGGACCATTTTGGCCGTTGCCACCTTCCGTCCTCTTGACATTAATGTCACTCGTAGAGCTAAAAGAGAACAAAAATGGAAATCAACAAATCTCCTATACCATAAACACATATTCGTTTCTATTAAAACGAGCCGTTCTTGATCCGCACCTCTCTCCCGATTTACCTGGCGGTATAGTGCCTAAAATCTTAAGTGCAAAATCGTCTGCTCGTGAAAAATTTGTGGTTTTACATTTAATGTCCTAAACGGCCAGAAATAGTGCCTCTGGGGCAGAATGATCAAAATTTTGCACATAACGTCAACTCGCATCGTCAGAATCAACTGCATTTTGAATATGGATATAGCCTCTCCCCAGGGACAAAAATGAGGTGCTACCGTGGCTGGATACCCAATGTACCTTTCAAAAGTAATAAGAAAGCCTCCGTCACAGATGGGTTAAACATTTTAAGACGTATAGCATGATTCTTTCTTTTTTCCATCACATCGACCCAATTCCGATAACACGATTTTCTCTGAGGACTAAGCCTGGTAAGCCCCTCCCCACATTCTAATCTACATTATATGTACATTATACTCGCCGATTCCTTTAATCGAAAGATATCAAGCGTAATCAAATCCAAGGTTTTCGTAGATTCGAACCACTAAGTCTATCAAGCACACATCTTTTCCCTCTTTTCCACGTTGCATTAGATCATTACACAAGAACATGATTGAACATCATTATGATAATGGTAACTAAATTGGTGATAAAAAGTGTGGGAATAATTAATGAGATGTCCTCTTCAGGATGATTAATTTTCAAGAATTTGCAATAATTGTTCTATATATTTCCAGCTGAATGTGCTCTATTTTTAAGTCCTTATTTTCGTTAAGCACTTAGAAATGTTTTACGAGAAAAAGAACATTGGTATGAGGTAACAAGGAAAAAGATTAAGCATTATAATTGTGCGAAGGACGAATTCTTTCGAACCAATAACGTGTCCCCAACATGAATGATTCTGCGAAAAGTGGCACAATAGATATTTCGCCCTTTCTTAGAATATTACCCATATCTAAGGATTGCAACAACCAAATCGGATGCTGTAAAAGGTACTCAACGGCCAATACTTCATTTATGACATAATATAAATATTACGTAACTATTTTTTCACCTCCAACCAGGGTACTTTTGCCTTGCACTTTTTTTTGGCACCCTGTACTCTTGTATTACCACCGCACGGCAAGGGAGATTTTATGCTAATCGCCAAATGCGACGTCGTATTGCATATGGTCTATTACAGCCTGTTAAATTCCGTACCACAACAGAAACATAACGAATAAAGGAAAGACCTACCCCTGTTTAAACATCTTGTTTGCTTGTGTTACATTCTCCAACACCTTCTGTGACGCTGTAGCTGGGGTTGTTTGTGGTGGTATCTGTAGGCGTTGTTTGGGTTGCTGCTGCTGTAGCTGCTGCTGTTGCGGTTGCTGTAGTTGCTGCTGCTGTTGTGGTTGCTGTAGCTGCTGCTGTTGCGGTTGCTGTAGTTGCTGCTGCTGTTGTGGTTGCTGTAGCTGCTGCTGTTGTGGTTGCTGTAGCTGCTGTTGTGGTTGCTGTAGTTGCTGCTGCTGTTGTGGCTGCTGAGCTGCTGCTGCTGTTGTGGTTGCTGTAGCTGCTGCTGTTGTGGTTGCTGTAGCTGCTGCTGTTGTGGCTGTTGTGGTTGCTGTAGCCACTGATGCTGTTGTGGCTGCTGAAGCTGCTGCTGCTGCTGCTGCTGCTGCTGTTGTTGTAGTGGCTGTTGTGATTGCTGTGGCTGCTGCTGTTGTGGTTGCTGTAGCTGCTGCTGTTGTTGTAGTGGCTGTTGTGGTTGATGTAGCCGCTGCTGCTGTGGCTGTTGTGGTTGCTGTAGTTGTGCTGCCGTTGTGGTTGCTGTAGCTGCTGCTGCTGTTGTTGTAGTGGCTGTTGTGATTGCTGTAGCTGCTGCTGCTGTTGTGGCTGTTGTGGTTGCTGTAGCTGCTGCTGTTGTGGTTGTTGTAGCCGCTGCTGCTGCTGTGACTGTTGTAGCCGCTGCTGCTGCTGTGACTGTTGTGGTTGCTGTAGCCACTGCTGCTGTTGTGGCTGTTGTGGTTGCTGTAGCTGCTGCTGTTGTGCTGTTGTGGTTGATGTAGCCGCTGCTGCTGCTGTTGTGGTTGCTGTAGCCGCTGCTGCTGTGGCTGTTGTGGTTGCTGTAGCCACTGATGCTGTTGTGGCTGCTGAAGCTGCTGCTGCTGCTGCTGTTGTGGCTGTTGTGGTTGATGTAGCCGCTGCTGCTGTTGTGGTTGCTGTAGCCACTGCTGCTGTTGTGGCTGCTGAAGCTGCTGCTGCCGTTGTGGCTGCTGAAGCTGCTGCTGCCGTTGTGGCTGCTGAAGCTGCTGCTGCCGTTGTGGCTGCTGAAGCTGCTGCTGCTGTTGTGGCTGCTGAAGCTGCTGCTGCTGTTGTGGCTGCTGAAGCTGCTGCTGCTGTTGTTGGCTGCTGAAGCCTCTGCTGCTGTTGTGGCATGCTGAAGCTCTGCTGCTGTTGTGCTGCTGAAGCTGCTGCTGTTGTGGCTGCTGAAGCTGCTGCTGCCGTTGTGGCTGCTGAAGCTGCTGCTGCTGTTGTGGCTGCTGAAGCTGCTGCTGCTGTTTTGGCGGCTAAGCTTGCTGCTGCTGTTGTGGCTGCGGAATCTGCTGTAGCTGTTGTGGTTGCTGAGCCGCTGCTGCTTGTAGGTGTTGGTGGTTGCTGTAGCCCTGCTGCTGTTGGCTGTTGTGGTTGCTGTAGCTGCCGTGGCTTTGGTTGCTGTAGCTGCTGCCTGTGGCTGTTGTAGCTGTTGCCGTGGTGCTGATTGTTGCTGCAATCGCCTCTTAGCCCTAACCGTTGCCCCCGCATGTAGTATTCTTTTGTTTTCTCACCAACTGAAAGAACTCATCACTGCCTTGGTTATTTCAAGACGTCCTTACAAAATTTTACAAAAAACCTGTAACAAAGAAAGGGAACTTTTAGAATTCTTTTCCGACCGGTGTAAACACGATATTCTTCGTATTAAAGGACATCCGAGAGAATTTTTGAGGCCCCAGATATTGTGTCATAATAGTAATTTCATAGAGATTTGACTCGAAAGTATTTTCACATGTTTAGGATGTCATAGGATCATTTCAAATTCAAGCTTCATCTGTTTATTTTTATTCACAGTAAGGATTTTGGACCTGAGGACCCTATGACCTTGATCAAAATTTCATTAAGTAACTTTTGTAGGGGATGTTAAACAACCCACATATCGTGAGTCATGTGCTCATACTATGTAATTTATAGAAGGATTAGTGATTTGAATGTAACATAATTTGATGTATTTTGACCTGATAGACCCCCAAAATCTGATGCGTCAATGACAAAGTCATAATTGGGCCTTTTTTTGTAGTGTTGATCAAGCCTACAATATGACATTATAAGTTTTGAGATTTGAAAATATAGAGGAGCGTAGACACTCAGTCACCACGGACACTGTTATATATGGACACCTGGTTTCGTTTTGTGTCTTATACCCGGAACAGATCTGTTTTCCCCCCAGAGATGCAATTTTTAAAGAAAGTAATTTTGGCCGTTGTCACATGAATAGCTCATACCTCTCACATTACCCCAGTTTTAGGCCCAAAAATCTTTTCGGGTGTGTGAACATTACACTCTAAGCCAATGGTAAATATACTTAATTTTGTACATATATACGTCTCAATGATATATAGAAAGCACCAAAAAAACCAAAAAGGACTTTATATAGACATACCATCTTCAAAACTTCCTGTCATGAAATGTTCTTCGTGCCAAAATAGTTCTGTATATTTCTGACTGGACCAACGAATCCGCCCCCTGTGAATAGCAATACAAACAAACTGCACTTGTACCAACATATCATCCAAAAACAATTTTGTAATATATAACAACTACAACACCTAGTCAACTATGCACTACAAAAGGGTAATTTACCCAAAGTGAAGTAAATTTTATCCCTTTTAGTTGCTGCATAGTTTGCTCTATTCTTATTGGACATTCACAAAGTTAACCATATGTAATTCAAGGCAGTGCATTAAACTTAACAGGGCTGCAAATTCGATGAGAATCAGGGAATCGATTCTCGCAAAGATTCTCGTCTACATCCAGATATGAGGTGTTAATCAATTTCTTCTCCCACTGCACTCATGTATTAAGTGAGTCTTCAGTAATTTGATTCCCCCCGCAAACTCACGCATTTGCACCCCTTGCTCAGCCCGTACCGCAGGATTTTTTTGGGGGGGGGGGGGGGGGTGCGGAACCAACTCGTAAAGTGGACCTTTTTTGGTAAGTGGACCTAACCCCCTAAAAGGTCCTTTTTTGGACTTTTGAACATCTGATTCTGTATCTAAGAATTGGACTTTCTTGTCAAATTTTCTTCTTTAAACTTTTGGAACCTTTTTATGCAAAAACTCAGGCAAAAAGGTGGACCCTTTGCCCCTTTTTTGGAATTTGGTGGGGGCGGCCGCCACGCCCCCCCCCCCACCCCCCTGCTTACTGCCCCTGTCCCTGCTTAAACGAGAGGGGGGTTTTCCATGAACAATAAACCTTTTTCCTATTTTTTTAAATAATTGAAAACACTGTACCGAGATCGCGATGCAGAAACTGAGGCCCGTATTCCAATCTGTTTAAACAATAGTTTTTTAAAACCAACCAATCGTCCACCCCTGGTCCCTCCAAACATTTCAAGTAGCATAGTGGATAAGAATTCATTAAATGAAAAAAAACTTTTTTTAAAAAAAACATGGACATGTTCGTAAACGAATTATAAACATTATTTCTTTTGACATAATATGGCACTTGATGCTTCTACCGTAGTTCAAAAATTTCACGGCCTATCCACATCCCTATTTCAGAGATAAACATTTAGGGCCGTATTCTCAAACGATGTTTAAAATTACGGTGGTTAGGCCTAAACCCAGAGGGTGTTTTGAGTCACACCCACAATGCACCGTTTTGGTAAATTTTCACCTCAATGGGTCATGTGACCCTAAAAAACCGATATTCTTACCACATAAAAACCCTGACTTTAAGGCGCATTTTAGCCCATAAAGCGTAGTACTCGAATTTGCGCATTATGGAATGTCTTGTCGTTCTTAACTTTGGAACAACTTTTTATCCCTAAGGTTACTGACATGTGTGTAGTACAGTAGAGTATAGGAACATTGCTATACATCATGGGATTGATTCAAAAACACCCTCTGGGCCTAACTAGGTTAGCTAAACGCACTGTTAAAAAAACCACAGGTATAATATTTTAACAAGGCGTTTAGCTAACCACTGCTTTATAAACGCCGTAAATATGATCCACCGAACTGTGACTTTTCTTCGCCTATAATTCATTACGTGGGCGTGCACAATATTATATGTCGACAATGCTTCCGTATGGAATGCAAGGCGGAAGCTTTTCTCGGGTAAATTTCAAGAATGTTCGTACGCAAGGAACTTTAGAATTGTTGAATGATGGAGACAAAACCCCGGGCTATTTAAAATGTTTGTCGTTGTGCCGCACTTGCTATCATCAATACGATAACAGATAAACACGAGCTGACAACAGAAGCAAAAGAAAATGGACGAGAAGAAATCAATTGAGGTATCAGAAAAAAAGAAAGAGAATAAAGGAGGTAACTGGACTAACCACGGAGTATCATATAGAGCAGAAAATATCAGGCATTTGGAAAACGTGAAGTTAAAAAAGGCCTTAAACTACCCCCGGACCAAGTTTTAAGTTTAACAACGTTTTTTAGGCATGTTAACGATGTTCGGCTAAAATTTAAACAGCCGTTTAAGTTAACAATGCTTTGAGAATTGGTTATTTTAGCGGCCGTTTAATTGCGATTTAACCAGTGATTAGCGTTAAACAAGTTTGAGAATACGGATACCTTAAATACACAGTTAGGTTAAACACGTTTTTGAAATTACGGACGTCCTAAACACAGCCTCAAAGTAATTGCGCCATGAGTTGGGGAAATGTGATGCATGCTTGAAACTACAACTTATTAGCCAAGTTTGTACACTTAAATGAGAATAAGTAGGGAATTAAGTCATCAATTATGTTTTTCAGAGACTATAAAACTATTTGTTGGAACGCTGAAAACGTTATTTATCTTAATACGTGACTGGGTTACAAAGATATGTACAAAATACATGCAAAAAGCCCATCAAAAATCATTATTTAACACATACCCATCTGTATGCAACTCATCAGTATGCACCTCGGGGGGGGGGGGGTGGATTTTGGTGGGTACCCATGACTGCGTACAAAAAAAGAGGGAATAGTGCAAAATGTGGGACTACCACTAGGGGTATCAAATTCACAATAATCAAGTTCTAGTCTCCGCTAGGGTATTCAAATTCAGTTGTGATGTGACTGGTTCATGGATACAAATAGAAAAAATCAACCTTAAAACATTCAGAAACTAACCCTGAGGTGTAATTTTTTTGCAGTAGCACACATAGGGTCATTTTTCTGATACATTAGATAATTTTAAGGTTATATTCTTTTTATGCACATATTTTGAAAAGGTCCGCAAGGGGTTATAATTGCACTGCGAAATTGGGTCCGTTGGGGTATATTTTCACTGAAGAATTGGTTTCCAGTTAGGGTCACCTTAAGAAACACGGAAACGGATGGTCCCCAAACAAACCCATGAGAACCTCCCCCCCCCCCCCCCCGTGCCCTCCACCCTACCCATTTCAAATTATGAGAATTCCAATATATTAAGTAGCACAAACTGAATTATCAATATTAATGTAATAAATACCTATATTAAATGAAATAAAACCGTGTGGCAGGAGAATATAGTTCCTCGGGCTCATAGTCCCGGGAACAATGGTGAACAATAGGGCATCGATTCAGTTGACTCTTCACCGGCAAACATTAGTTTCCACATTTTTTTTCCGTTGTCGTCTATGATATGGAGCCCGGACTATGATACCTGCCGACTATGATTACTTTCACCCACCGGTGCTAATATCCTCTTGGTCTCTATGAGGAATTAAAAAAATGTGTAAAAAATATGTTTTGAAAATGTAAACACCTCCCTCTGTTTCCTAACCCTAACTTAAGGGAGCACGGCACAAACGATTGGAGGAATTATGGGATTTTCTCGCAAAGGCAAAATTGTGAACCCCAAAATTTACGTTAATACCAAATTAACATATGGCATCGTAGTGCTGCGGCGTGTAACCAAAGAACATCTACTAACGCTATTATTGGCTTTGTTTCGACCAAAAAAAAAAAAACTAGAATTGGGGAATGAATTTGAGTATATTCACACCCATATTTCTATAAAAGTGCAGTTGTGTTATGCGCTGATATTGCCGTCATACGGTGGTGGCACAGATTGATGTTTTGTAATATAAAACCTAGAATTTCGCAAGGCGTTCTGGCTTTCTCGCTCGCTCAATTCAAAGACATAAGATGGGGCCGGCCCATGACATTTGACCCTGGTACGTGACATTTGATCTCATCAACATATGAGGGATCGCATGGTGCACCTATGACAAAAGTTTGGTTCCAATTGAACTTCAAGTTTTCAATTTACATCAATTTTACATTTTTAGCCCATTTTTCAACTTGACTTCACATGACCTTTGACCTTTCAACATGACCTTTGACCTCATCAACATATGAGGGATCCCATTGTGCACCTATGACAAAAGTTTGGTTCCAATTGAAGTTAAACTTTTCAATTGAGGTCAATTTAAAAAAACTTAACAATTTTTGACACACACATACATACGCACAACGGATTGTTAAGTGGTCCTGCTAGCTATAGCTGGCGGCCCACAAAAAAATACATCGCGGTCCCCGGACCGAGAGTGTCGTCTGCCGTCGCGGTTTGTGAATGGGGCCAAAGGTCTGATAATGTCACGAAGCCCACATGAGGTCACCAACATGCCACCCCACCCCACCCCATATCTTCCTTTACACCAACTTACATCATCAAAGGTAGCCCTTACACTGTAAAAACAGTGTTTAGAAAGTGAAGGCAAGGTGGTGTTTAGAGGGTTAATGTTTAGAAAATTAAACACTTTGGCCCGTATTCTCAAACGATGTTTAACGCTAATCACTGGTTAAATTCGCAATATCGCGGTTTTCGGCTCCCGCGCACATATTGAAAAATAGTAAGCTGGGACGCTCTATATCCTCTTCCCCAGGGATCAGAAGGAAGCTACTATTTTTCTCATTTACCCTCTAAAATCTTAGGGCTAAATTTGTTTTGGATGTATGAGCGAAAATATGCTCCATTTTGGTCAACCAATATTAATTTTACACAGTAGGCCTACTCTATTGGGATTACAGAATCACGTTTTTAGCTCTCATTTCAAGAATAATTGGCGCGAAACTTACATGAGATGAAGGCCATTCTATCAAGACGTAACACTTAAAAAACCGCCAATATATCTCACAAGTTCGGCCCCATATTTTGTTGGCTTCTGAAGAAAGCCACTGCTTCTCTCATATTGTGAAACCATATGGCTAAAAATATCAGTTTGATATTTTTACTATATTGCGCTCATTATAAACACATAGGATTATCCCATTTTCAAAGTACATGTATACCTAATTGACCAAAATATTCCTACTTCATTTGAATGAGAAAGATTTTTGTTCTCGTGAACATGTTTCTAACAGATAACAAGTAACGGCCTTTTGACTTGCAATTGCTATTGTTTTGCAAATGTAGGTTGCATTCAAAGTTGTTGCATTCAACTAATATTGATCGCACATCCGGTTCATACCTGATAACATTTCAGCCTTCCCTTGTTGGTGTTTACTGAATAGTACAG
This sequence comes from Ophioderma brevispina, assembly GCA_023653785.1. NCBI lineage: Eukaryota > Metazoa > Echinodermata > Ophiuroidea > Amphilepidida > Ophiodermatidae > Ophioderma > Ophioderma brevispina. The sequence goes on from JAMKCH010068463.1 coordinate 34,906, forward strand.
AACGTCAATGCAATTTTCAGCAGTGTTACAGTTCATTGCTTTTATATATTCTCATCAGTGGCAGCGAAGCGGGGTGGGGGACGGCCATGACCTCTCCACTTTTTAAAGTGGGGAGGGGCTGGTCCCACCACTTTTCTAAGGTGGTTTGCCCCTCCACTTTTAAAACAGGAAGAAAAATGTGGAAATGGAAGTATTGAAAACTTTCCGGGAATAATCCTTTAGCTTTATATTGATAAAAACGTAATGATTCCGTTGTGGAATCGCAAACGCGATTTTTGTGATAATAATCGCGCCTTATACAATAACTCGAAAACTACTTAAGTAACGCATATACGGGGCATTCCCTCACTGGACTACACTGTAAAAATTAAGTGTTTAGGTTTTGTAACAGTTATTAAACACCTAGACGCGTTTAACGAAACAACAAAATAAAAAATACCAACTTTGTGGTCGTAGACCACTGCTCCTATAAATCGCTAAAAAGCATTGAAATTCAGCATCGTTTTTCCCATTTTTAAATCAGAGCAATGGACATTTTTAACATGAACGCCTTAACGCTTTTAAAACACTATACATTTGCCAGCCGTTTAGGAAGAATAAACACCAAGGTGTTTAGAAGTTAAACACCATATTCAAATCTGAATGCAAAGGCATTTATAGAAGCTTAACACTATAGTGTTCAAAATAAACACAAATACCCATCCTATTACATTACTATGTATACAGTGTAGTCCAGTGAGGGAATGCCCCGTGTATGCGTTACTTAAGTAGTTTTCGAGTTATTGTATAAGTGTTTAGTATCTAAACACTTAGGATAATATTGTTTGAAACACGTTAAGACGTTCACGTTAGAAATTCACATTTCTCTGATTTAAAAATGGGAAAAACAGCGCTGAATTTCAGTGCTTTTTAGTGATTTATGCAGTGGTCCAAGAAAATACCCACTTTTTGACCAAAAAGTTGGTATTTTTTATTGTTTGGTTAAACGCGTCTAGGTGTTTAATAACTGTTACAAAACCTAAACACTTAATTTTTACAGTGTAGAAGCTATTATGCGATACCATTTCTTAAAGATTCATCGAGATGTTTTGGGGCAAATTGGCGCGCTCATATCATTCCACATGTAGTGGGCCATTCTTCTAAAAAGTAAACCTATGTGACAAACAATGAAGTTTTGCAATCTCTTTACATTATCACCTTAACTATCCTTCCAAGTTTCCACCTGCATGATATTTTACAACAAAATTTTCAACTCAAACACCTTCATTCGCATGAACTATAAACACTTGTCAATTAGAAACTAAAGCCACCTATAATTTTCAATTTTAAAAAGAAAAAAAAAAAAAGAAGAACCAGGCTGAGATGGATTGGATTTTTCGTATTGATGTGTAGGCCTAAACGTTCATGTATATAGCCATGAAGTTACCAGTAGTATACATAACAAGAAGGTAGGTTTCAATGAGTACGGCGGAGTTACGTAGCTTGACTATTTCAATAGAAAACATAGGCCGAATTCGTATTTCCTCCTATACGAAATTAGAAATTTCAATTTTTGTACCAAAGAATGTTCTCAGATGGAAATGTTTTTGATAGGAAGTTTTGCAAAAATCCGAATTTTCACATTTTTAGGAGTACCTGTTATTTGAAATATCTCGTTTGAAATACGTAGACAAGCATTGTGTTAAGACAACAGCACGTTATATAGAGATATAGCCCCGGATTTAGCGCACATCTGATTTCTGGTGTCAAATCTGGTTCGACCTTTAGAACCAGAACCAATTTAGGACCATGCTGAATTAAACTTTTGGTGGTTGGCAATCACGAATCATAACATGAAACAATAGGCCTAAATTCAAACTGCAATAGAAATTAACACATTTTACAGACTCGGAGATTGTCCGACATTGACGGAAGAGAGAGAGAGAAATGAGTACTCACACAAAAATGTTTCCTTGTGGGTGTTAGCGACTTGTTTTTCCCGTTGGTAGTGAAGATCTCTTTGACCATATCTTCGTCATACACTGTAGGAACTGGCATATCAGCTGCATATGAACGTGATTTCATTATTTCATCTGGCAGGATTCTGTACTTCGTCGTATTTTGAACTGGTAGCAACGGAGGTCTGGAACACGAGACAGGTAATGGTCGCGCCATTTTCAAGAGACGAAGTGAGATAACGTCTTCTTTCGCTGAGTGATGGTATTCGAAGTGCAAGTCCAACATACTTGGACAACGTGTGATGGGTAACGATTCAGTGAATTGTTTATTCATTGCGTCGCGCGGTTTCTTTCATGTTGATTGTTTTCATGTAAATACATTGCGCCTTTCTTCCCAGCGGCACTTCAACCACAAAGGGATGTACGGACTGATGTACGGTGAATAGCATCCCTTTCAGCGCTCCGTGCATTGACACCAGCTCAGATCATAAAAACATTCGATGTATGGCCTGTCCTGGCCTTTAATTACCTTTCAAGGAATTAAACAAATATATGACGCAAAGCAATGACTCTATAAAAGATAATCACAACAATATTGTGATCTTACATGGACTTATTATAAACTCCATGATATGATAAACGCTTTACATAACGTCTACATAAAGATGTTCAAACAAAAATTGAGTAATTACTGTTAGAGTAGTAATTCGATGAATGGAAGTTGCTTTGACCATAGTAATATTTGGTTCTCTCAAAAGAGAGAATTCATTAACAGAAGTACATAAGGCCAATGGCCCACATATGCATTACACTAGTAAGATCGTCGTAAAAGAAACACTTTATCGCAATCTATACATCATCAATGGTATGGATAACATAACGCAAATTATTTGCAAGATATACATAATTTGCAAGCTTATTCAATAATTCAGTATCACTTGCAGACATCAGTGCAACAAACTTGTTATATGTTGGTGCCATCACAAATTTTGGGGTATTTCTTTCTTAAATCATGAAAGAAATCACAAACCAACAAAAAGTGTACTCATTTTCCTGGCACCTGGCCAGTATTACACAAATAGCATATTCGGTCACCATAGGGTATATTTCCCATCTACCTGTTTCGACACCAAGTACATGATTAGAACAACGAAATTTAGCAAGAGCTCTTTTCATTTAAGTCGCCAACTACTGACAAATAAAGTTCCGGTGCATTAAACATTTTAAAATAACGAAAACATTGAAGTCTATACCATTACTAGTTATATCTGCTATCCAATCCTGCAGAGAAATATCAAATACACGCTTGCTAAATACGTCCAAAAACGCATATTCATTACCAACAACCTGCGCAAGCCAAACATAACCAAAACATATTCAAAAAGTAGATTTTTGACAAAAGTGGCCCACGTATATTTTCCCGACTCATCAAGACAGAATAACATAATTATTATAGGTTTTTTTTAATATCGATCACTATCTATTTGTATAACCTAAAGCCAGTATTTAACACACCGGATAATTTGACGGGAAAACATTAATGCTCTGCCACATTCACCCCACTCCCGAATTTAGAGTTGAATTACTAACACCGAGTACAGTTTTACAAGCTTTTAGCTTAATGCTTTCGATGACGTCATACTGACCATGCCCCCCCTCAAATCTCCACACCATAAGATAAAATAGGTGCAACCATGGTATCAAACAGTTTGAAAAACAATTCACTATTTAAACCGCTAACTTTATAAGAGACTATACGAAGTGCATTCATGGATTTGGAAGCTTTATCAGCAAGATTTGCTTTACCCCATGCATTTCCTGAAAAATCCTCAAAATTGACACCATTGGCATTCCTGCCCTTAACAGAAATGGCAAATTAGAGTCTGATAATCAAACCAGAGCCAAGATCCTAAATGACCAGTTTTGTTCCGTATTTACACAAGAAAATTTAGAGATACCTTCTATGGGCAACTCTGGTATTCCACCTATGCCTGATATAATTATTTCTGTTGATGGTGTTCTCAAACTTCTTAATAATCTTGACCCAAACAAATCATCTGGTCCGGACGAGATCCCTGCTAGAATTCCGGTGGGATTCGAACCCGGGGCCCGAAGCAGCCCCATGACCCGGGATAGCACGCTACGGCGTTGCCGCAGGCCCGGCCAGCGATTTCGTGCCCATATGAGTCTTGGTTTGATGACGTCATCGCTACTTTTTGTGACTTTGTGATTTTTTCTCAATTAACACAGTGAGTTTTGGTGAGATTCAGTTGTGCTAGTGTTATGCATCATCATCACAATAGATGAGATATTAAAAACTGCATGCAGACCGTGATGTTACACTATTTACCAGCATTATTTAGGATAACTTGAGGGTTGTTTAAAGTGCTGTTGTTTGAGTTTTACACAGCATTGTTCAGTTTGTTGTTTTAAAACGTCGTGTTAAACAAGGTTGTTTACTCCATGGTATAAGTTTAGAACAGTTTTTAAACATCTCGCAATCTTTAACTGAAAGATACGAGATCAATATGCATTATGTTATAAAATAAATAATTTCATCATAGAAGGTAAATGTCGCTCTTAATGACCCATAATGACATGTTAATGTATATATGGTGCTCCTTGATAGAACGGGAAATCCTATACGACACTGCAGCATCTTTTTGACATGTTTGAGGAAAATGTTCATACAGAAGTGCCAATAATACAAACGAGGTATTGCCATTTATTCCGTCAAGCGCACTGCCAGAACACCGTTATTTAACATTTTGCTGTTTAAAAAGAGGGTTGTTTAAAGTGTTGTTGTTTGAGTTTTACACAGCATTTTTCTGTTTGTTTTTATAAAATGTTGTCTTAAACAAAGTTGTATACTCCACAGAGTTATAAGTTAATTGAACAGTTTTTTTTTTAAACATTTCTCGCAATTTGAACCAACTGTGGTTGGCCATGATCATCGTCACCCTGTTTAAAAATCAGGTTAAACACCTTTTTCTTAACTGTTTTTGGTGTTTTTAACTTTCAGGTTACGTACGAAAATGCCATGATTTTTACAGTATAGAACAGTATTTTCGTTACATTTGACGCAGTTTGTTGGCCAGAACTGCTGCCATTTGACTGTAAAATTATATAGGTTTGTGAAATTGGGATTTAAAGTTTAACCCCATGGATGGTTGTTATTGTAGTGTAACATTGGCGTTGGCATTTATCATAATCCACACTATATCTAAATGTATTAAATTTTCAGTTAACTGGAGATTGATTTTAAACGCTCGCGTATTGTGCTGTGTAATTTATTAAATGATTGTCAAATCCTATTTTCCCAGTTACCACCCACCACCAGAAGTCATCCATTGTATATTTATAAACATGTATTCAATAGAGAACAACAGAAAGCACTGACGACACATTACAGTGCGTTCATCCACAAAGTAAACTTCATTTGTACCGTTAAATTGACAGTTATTGTAAATAACATAGTCAAAACTGTAAAATAGACAGTGCATGTGAATGGGAATATATATTACGAGGGGGTTTAATTTATGGCAGAATTGCTCAAACAATTTCACATCCAAAGAAGATCAAGTTTCCCACCATCTTATGCCCTAATGACATGCCCAATGATGTATGGTGCCGCCGTGATAGCACGGGAAATTTCATATACGACTACTGCTGAATCTTTTTGAGGAAATGTTCATTCAGAAGTGCAATAATGCGAATGCGGTATAAATTTGAAGGGAAAATTATGATTACGGATTAATTATATGCAGACTTGCTAAAACTATTCATCTAAGATCACTGTCACTGTTAATGACCCCTAATGACATGTCAATGTATGTATGGTGCCTCCTGTGCTAGAACGCGGGAAATCCTATACGACACTGCAGCATCTTTGAGGAAGATATTCATACTACACAGTGCCAATAATGGCGAATGATGGCGAATGTAGAAGGGGATAGAATATTTTACGAGTGAATTTAACATTTGGCAGAATTGCAAACTAATTCCATCAACGAGGAGCAATGCCCGCTTCTTAATGACCCCATAATGACATGCCAATGTATGTCTGGTGCTCCTTGATAGATAGAACGGGAAGGAAATAAATAAGAAACTGCATCTTTGAGGAAGATGTTCATACAGAAGTGCACGGGGGGCGGGGGCACTTATATTCAAAGGTGGATATGATGCCGGGAACAAGAAAACGCGTAAAAAGGTCTTTTTTGGCAAAGTGGTGATGTACGCGCGTACATAGTTTATGGTGTCAAAAAACAGCAAAAATATGGAAAAAAATAAAATGGTTTTTTGTGGTTGTGGGTTTTTTTTGATGAAATTTTAATGTTATATCTCCATAAGCAGGGATATCAAAATCATTCAAAAATATTGTAATCGGAACGTGGGAATTAAAGCAAAGCAAGATAATAAGGGGATATTACCGATTCAATGCAATGGGCACTGTTGGGTTATCATCAACAGATTAAAAAAAATACTTGTTAGGGGTTTGTTGTAGCTTGTTTTCTAGTCGTGAGAATACGTTTAGGGTGTATTGTGCAAGTCCCTGCACGACATCATACATACACATTTGATACAAGTGCCCCCCCCCCCCCCACCGGAGAGAAGTGCAATAATGCGAAGAATGAGAGGGTATGGAATTTGAATGGGGAAGATTATTTTACGAGATTAATTATATTGCAGAATTGCTAAACTATTCCTCTAAGATCAAGTCACTCTTAATGACCCATATGACTGGCAATGTATGTATGCGTGCCCTTAACCATCTATTTTACGAGATTAATTAGATTGGCAGAATGACCCTCAACAATTCCATCCAAGAAGATCAATGTCCACTCTTAATGACCAGATGAATGCAAATGGGATGATGGTGCTCCTTGATAGAACGGGAAACCTATACGACACTGCAGTTCTTTTTGAGGAAGATGTACATGACAGAAGTGCCAATATGAATACGAATGAGGTATATGAATTTGAATGGAATAATATTTTACGAGATTTGAATTATATTGGCAGAATTGGCTAAAACTATGTCATCTAGATCATGTCACTCTTAATGACACATAATGAATGTCAATGTATGTATGGTTGCTCATTGATAGAACGGGAAATCCTATACGACCACTGCAGCATCTTTTTAAGGAAGATGTTCATACAGAAGTGCCAAAATACAAATGAGGTAGTGCCATTATTACGTCAAGCGCGTGCAGAACCCGTTTTTAAAATTTTGCGTTTAAAAGAGGTTGTTAAAGTGGCTGTTGTTGGTTTTACACAGCCATTGTTCAGTTTGTTTTTATAAAATGTTGTATTAAACAAAGTTGTATACTCAACGAGTTATAAGTTGTGAACAGTTTTTTAAACATCTCGAATCTTTAACCAACGTTGTTTGCCATGATCATCGTCAACCCTGTTTAACAATCAGGTTACACCCCTTTTTTCTTAAACTGTTTTTGTGATTTGTCTCTTTTCATGTTCCGTACGAAAATGCCAGGATTTTTACAGTATATACAGTATTTTCTTTTACATTTGACAGCGGTTGTTGGCAGAACTGCTGCCCATTTAACTTGTAAATTTACATAGGTTTGTGATTGAAATGGGATTTTAAAGTGAACCCCCTAGATGGTGTTCTGGTGTGTGATACTGGCGTTGGCATTATCATAATTCCACACTATATCTAAATGTATTTAAATTTTCAGGTAACTGGGCAGATTGAATTTAAAAGGGATAGCAGTATTGCTTGTAATTTTATTAAATGATTGTCCAATCATATTTTCCCATGTTTACCACCACCACAGAGTCCTCCGTTGTATTTATAAACATGTATTCAATAGAGGAACAAGCAAAGCACTGACGACCCTATATTATACAGTGCGTCATCCACAATAACTTCATTTTACCGTGAAATTGACAGTTTATTGTAAATACTATATGTCAAAACTGTAAAACTACAGTTGCACTTTGAATGGAATATATATATTACGAGGTTCTATTATATTGGCAGAATGGATCAAACAATTCCATCCAAGAAGATCAATGTCCACTCTTAATGACCAAATGACAGGCAATGTATGTATGGTGCTCCTTGATAGAACGGGAAATCCTATTACGACATGCTCTGCATCTTTTGCGGAAGCTGTTCATCAGAAGTGCCAATAATGCGAATGGAGTAGGTGATTGAATGGGATATATATTTTACGGAGATTTAATTATATGGGCAGAATTGCTAAACTATTCCATCTAGATCATTCACTCTTAATTGACCACATCACTAATGACATGTCACGGTATGTATGGTGCTCCTTGATAGAACGGGAACTCCTATACGACACTGCAGCAACTTTTTGAGGAAGATGTTCATACCTAGAAGTGCCAATAATGCGAATGAGGTATGAATTTGAATGGGAATATATATTTTACGAGATTTAATTATATTGGCAGAATTGCTAAACTATTCCATCTAAGATCAATGTCACTCTTAATGACCCATAATGACATGTCAATGTATGTATGGTGCTCCTTGATAGAACGGGAAATCCTATACGACACTGCAGCATCTTTTTAAGGAAGATGTTCATACAGAAGTGCCAAAAATACAAATGAGGTATTGCCATTTATTCCGTCAAGCGCGCTGCCAGAACACCGTTATTTAAAATTTTGCTGTTTAAAAAGAGGGTTGTTTAAAGTGCTGTTGTTTGGGTTTTACACAGCATTGTTCAGTTTGTTTTTATAAAATGTTGTCTTAAACAAAGTTGTATACTCCACGGTATAAGTTTTGAACAGTTTTTTAAACATCTCGCAATCTTTAACCAACTGTTGTTTGCCATGATCATCGTCAACCCTGTTTAAAAATCAGGTTACACCCCTTTTTTCTTGATTTTTTTTTTTTTTTTTGTGATTTGTACTCTTTTCATGTTCCGTACGAAAATGCCATGATTTTTACAGTATATACAGTATTTTCTTTTACATTTGACAGCGGTTTGTTGGCAGAACTGCTGCCATTTTACTGTAAAATTTACATAGGTTTGTGAAATTGGGATTTAAAGTTTAACCCCATAGATGGTTGTTCTTGTAGTGTAACATTGGCGTTGGCATTTATCATAATCCACACTATATCTAAATGTATTTAAATTTTCAGGTAACTGGAAGATTGAATTTAAAGATAGCAGTATTTTGCTGTAATTTTATTAAATGATTGTCCAATCATATTTTCCCATGTTTACCACCACCACCAGAAGTCCTCCATCGTATATTATAAACATGTATTCAATAGAGAACAAGAAAGCACTGACGACCCTATTACAGTGCGTCATCCACAAATAACTTCATTTTTACCGTTAAATTGACAGTTTATTGTAAATACTATATGTCAAAACTGTAAAATATACAGTGCATTTGAATGGGAATATATATATTACGAGGTTTAATTATATTGGCAGAATTGCTCAACAATTCCATCCAAGAAGATCAATGTCCACTCTTAATGACCCATAATGACATGCCAATGTATGTATGGTGCTCCTTGATAGAACGGGAAATCCTATACGACACTGCTGCATCTTTTTGAGGAAGATGTTCATACAGAAGTGCCAATAATGCGAATGAGGTATGAATTTGAATGGGAATATATATTTTACGAGATTTAATTATATTGGCAGAATTGCTAAACTATTCCATCTAAGATCAATGTCACTCTTAATGACCCATAATGACATGTCAACGTATGTATGGTGCTCCTTGATAGAACGGGAAATCCTATACGACACTGCAGCAACTTTTTGAGGAAGATGTTCATACCTAGAAGTGCCAATAATGCGAATGAGGTATGAATTTGAATGGGAATATATATTTTACGAGATTTAATTATATTGGTAGAATTGCTAAACTATTCCATCTAAGATCAATGTCACTCTTAATGACCCATAATGACATGTCAATGTATGTATGGTGCTCCTTGATAGAACGGGAAATCCTATACGACACTGCAGCAACTTTTTGAGGAAGATGTTCATACAGAAGTGTCAATAATGCAAATGAGGTATTGCCATTTATTCCGTCAAGCGCACTGCCAGAACACTTCACAAAATGTTGCTGTTAAAAAAGAGGATTGTTTGAAGTGCTGTTGTTTGAGTTTTACACAGCATTGTTCAGTTTGTTGTTTTAAATCGCTGTGTTAAACAAGGTTGTTAACTCCACGGTACAAGTATTGAACAGTTTTTAAACATCTCGCAATCTTTAACCAACTGAAAATATGAGATCAATATGCATTATGTTATAAAATAAACAATTCCATCATAGAAGGTAAATGTCGCTCTTAATGACCCATAATGACATGTCAATGTATATATGGTGCTCCTTGATAGAACGGGATATCCTATACGACAGTGCAGCATCTTTTTGACATGTTTGAGGAAGATGTTCATACAGAAGTGCCAAAATGCAAATGAGGTATTGCCATTTATTCCGTCAAGCGCACTGCCAGAACACCGTTATTTAAAATTTTGCTGTTTAAAAAGAGGGTTGTTTAAAGTGCTGTTGTTTGGGTATACACAGCATTGTTTAGTTTGTTTTTATAAAATGTTGTCTTGAACAAGGTTGTATATACTCCACGGTATAAGTTGTGAACAGTTTGTTAAACATCTCGCGATCGCGAAAAGATAATCCAATCATGGTTTTCCCATGTTTACCACCACCACCATAAGTCCTCCACCGTAAGAAATGTATTATAAACATGTATTCAATAGAGTTTAACAAGAAAGCAATGACGACCCTAAAGTAGTGCGTCATCCACAAATAACTTCAATTTTACCGTGCATAAACTGTTAAATTGACAGTTTATTATAAATACTATACATGTCAAAACTGTAAAATACACAGTGAATTTGCCTGGAATCTATATTTTACGAGATTTAATTATACTGGCAGAATTGCTGCCAGGACTTTCCCGTAAAATTTCCCGTAAATGTATCTCGGGACGTCTACGGGAAATTATACAATGAGAAATACACACAGTTTCATGAAGGAATACGCGGTCCTCTCACGAATCATCAAAACTATATTGCCTGAGTTGCGGTGTATGTTTTTATTTATTAACCCCTTCTTTTTCTCCGAAATCAAACATGTTATAGATATGAGATCAATATGCATTATTATGTTATAAAATAAACAATTCCATTGCAAAGAAGATCAATGTCGTTCTTAATGACCCGTAATGACATGCCAATGTATATATGGTGCTCCTTGATAGAACGGGAAATCCTATACGACACTGCAGCATCTTTTTGAGGAAGATGCTCATACAGAAGTGCCAATAATACAAATGAGGTATTGCCATTTATTCCGTCAAGCGCACTTCAAGCAGAACAAATTTGTTTAAAATTTTGCTGTTAAAAAAGAGGGTTGTTTAAAGTGCTGTTGTTTGAGTTTTATACAGCATTGTTCAGTTGTTTTAAAACGTTGTGTTAAACAAGGTTTACTCCATGGTATAAGTTTTGAACAGTTTTTAAACATCTCGCAATCTTTAACCAACTGTTGATTACCATAATCATCGCCTAATTCTGTTCCACAATCGAATTAGACCCTTTTTCTTTATTTTAATTGATTTGTTTCGTACGTAACATGCTATGATTTTTACAAATGTATCTCGGAACGTCCTTTGACCCCAATCCGCATACACCCCATAAGGGGTCTTGGGTCAGTGGTTCTTCTGATAACGTCTGGTGATCATGGCACTTATTCTGTGGCAGAAGAAGGCTTTTATAGAGTTCCGAAAATTTTCAAAGAATGCCCTGTTAATTGGCCCACGTGACCTTTGACCCAAATCTGTGTACACCCTATAGGGACCTTGGGTCAGTGGTCCTGATGACCAATTTTCGTGGCAATCGGATAAACCGTTTGGCACTAGTAGCATTTTGCAAAAAAGAAAGAGAGAAAGAGAGAAAGAGAGAGAAAGAGAAAGAGAGAGAGAGAGAAAGAGAGAGAAAGAGAGAAAGAGAGAGAAAGAAAGAGAAAGAAAGAGAAAGAAAGAGAAAGAAAGAGAAAGAAAGAAACCACTCAAATACAAGACCTAGGTAGGTAGAAACAGACGGAACTCAAAACCTTAGGCGTGAACGCCTAAGGTAATTAATTACCCTATATATACTTAAAATTTGATCATAGTCTTAAGAAAAACTTCTTTGATAGCATAGCGCATACGCTTTGCTTCGGCGCATACCTCTTCCACAAACGTTGCAAGTGCGATTATCATTCTTACCCTAAATAATCAATTACTTTTGCCTGAAACCCAACAACGAATATAATTTATAAACAAAAACGGGAATTTCACAACTGAAGGTAGCTATCGCACCAAGATATGAGTTTTTTAAGCTTCATATTCTACGATTTGTTGGATGGACTCTGCAGAAGAATTTCGTTAACGGCCGGTCGAGTCAACTTTGGTGTCATCTTGCTGTCTTGGTCTGGACCACCGAGCTGGGAATTGCGACGATGTGAGCTTGAAGACTTCGTCTTGAAGTTATGCGTATGTTTGCTTAACTTTGTATACATACATGTTGATGTTGAATTATCTACCGAGTCACTTCATATCAGTAAATTTCATGAATTTGGCTAGGCCGATTTTAAGTCGCTTTTAGCGTCCCCATCGGCTTCCTTTTTTGAGATCGCTTAATTTTTTAATTTTTTTTTATGACTTTAGAAAGGGGATGCTTCAGAAGTTGAGTACTAGAAACACCCTGAAGTAGGTTTTGCTAATATTTAGTAAAGTAGATATTTTTAATAATTTTAAAAAAAGAAAAAACCTAAAAAATTAAAAAAAAAAAAAAAAAAAAAAAAAAAAAATAAGTGTTTAGGTTTTGTAAACAGTTATAAACACCTAGACGCGTTTAACGAGGTAACAAAAAATACAAATACCAACATTTGGTCAAACAGCGGGGTATTTTCCCCCCTAAGCGCCAATGCTCCTATAAATAACTAAAAAAGCATTGAAATTCAGCGCTCGTTTTTCCCATTTTTAACCCACTCAGAGCAATGTGAATTTAGTAACGTGGAACGCCTAACGCGTTTAAAACATATTATCCTAAGTGTTTAAATACTAAATAAAAACGTTTGGGTTTATTTTGAACACTATAGGTGTTAAGCTTCTAAATGGCCTTGGTGTATGGTGAGTTAACTTCTAAACAACCTTGGTGTGTATTCTCTAAACGGCTGGCAAATGATAGGTTTAAAAGCGGCAAGCCGTTTTTCCATGTTAAAATGTCCATTGCTCTGATTAAAAATGGGAAAACACGATGCTGAATTTCAATGCTTTTAAGTGATTTATAGGAGCAAGTGCAGTGAAGTGGCTACGAAAATACCCACCCTTTGACCAAAAAGTTGGTATTTTTTATTTTGTGGTTTCTTTAAAACACTCTCTAGTGTTTAGAATGTTACAAACTAAACACTAATTTTTACAGTGTATTTGTATTAAACCCATAATCTGGGACATTTCAAGGAAAGTTTTTTTTAATCTCAATTTAAGTCGGAATTCTTATATTCTACACACGTATTAAAAAACATCAAACTAAATCAGTTTTTTTAAATATGCGGATTTCAGGGAATCCACTTACAGATTTTGTTAGCACATCCATGCCAGTAACAGAGATACCAATGGATTTTTTTAATGATTTTGTTCCGATGTTTTGGATAAGTCGCTACTTATCCCTTTAACTCTAATTTCAAAGGGAGCCATTCAGACTGTGTTGTTTTTTATTATCCCTTTTTAACATGCGTGTATAGGTCAAACTAATAAGTTTCTATGATTCTCAATTTAATATAACTATTGAATGTTTGATTTTTGTGCGTTTGTAAACGCTTATGAAGGTACATATCTTCCGGGTTGGGGTGTTCTTCCAACTTCGAAATGCTAAAGAGAGCAAGGAGTTTGGTTTTTTTTTTCGCTCCTGTTAGTTCCTTGCGTTGCAAAGTGTTGTAGACTGCAAATGCTTTTATAGCAGGGGTGTTCAGTTGAGTTTTGTGGAAAATCCTGAATTTGGTAAAAAAATCATGAACAACATCGTAAATTGACCTAAAATGTTTATAATTGGGCTGAAATTAAAGTTGCGGAAATTTTGAAAATAAAAATTCCTGAAATCAGGAAAAAATCCTGAAGAATCACACCCCTGTTTTAGGCCTACTGCATGCAACAAGCAGGTATCATTCCAGAAAATCTCACTGATACCTGTAAACCTTGCACACAACAAGGACTCCATCAAGCTTGCTCCAAGGCCGGGCTCGCTCAGGCGACCAGGATCCAATTTTGTCAAGCATGACCATTTACTGCACAAGCTTACATAATCAAGAAATATGCATATAAAAAGAAATCCAGTGTTTTCAAAAGTACCTTCTTGATATAACGAACCAATCACGTTCTTGCCTAGCACGCTATAACAGGGAGTGGCTGTCCACTCAACCTCATAATCACTTTACAACAGTTCACTTTTATACTTTTGATTACAGCCTACAATACCTTTGCAATACGATTTCTGCCTAGCGACTTTTGGATATATCTACCGATTCGGATTGACCCTTTCATCAACAACGGTTTTTGCTATAGTGATTTTTTCAACAGTTAGGATCAGTATACCCTGCGACTTGGATTTTACATTTACCACTATTTCTCCATAGCGTTTGTCAACATCAAGAGGTATGTATACCGACTTCGTAAGATTTTAATCACAAGGTGACTGTTTTGTAATTATTCCACACACACAGAAAAAAGTTTAGTCACTTGCGTAAAAGCGAGTCAATTTGTCCGTATAGTGACACACTTTGCCTCAAAATGAGTCACCTTGACTCAATTTTTGGACCAAGTGTTTCACTATATGGACAAGTGACTCACTTTTTTTCTGTGAATCTGCAAAAGCAAACGTGTGATATGCACCTGAAAAGATGTAAGTATATAAGCTTCCTGACGTCTTCTCTGATTTCACTATACGTGATTGCAAGTCTCCAACAAATGGCTATTTAACAAATTAATTAAATCTACCCTAGCATATTTTTCAACAGATCTCGACATTGTGAAGGATATGCTCTTCTACTTCTCGTCAAGAGATGACATTGTCATTCTTACTAGTGATCTTTTTAGACTAGTTATTTTCATTAAGAGAATCTAAAGTATCCGTTAGAAATTGACTAAATTAATGACGTGTTTGTTTTTGCACAAATGTTTGTAACGCCCTAGGTATCTCAAGTTCCGGCTTGAGTCATGCTTAAGCTTACTTAGTATTGATGCACATCCACAGTTTCCAAAACCTTGTAAGTGCAGGCTTTTCATTGTATGAGTCTTATTTATCGATCTAAGATCTTTCCGATTAAGCTGAATAACTTGAACTTTTGTTTGCAAATGTCATAGGGTTTAACATGTACTGCTGTTGATGTGGTTTGATCGTTTTCGCTTGTAAAACAGGCCAATAACCCGGCTATTAGTAATAACCGGGAATTCGAACATTTTGCATCTGCAGGGTGAGTAAAAAAAAAACTTGACCCTGATTGTGTCCGCCATTTTGAATTTTAAGTAACATATATCTAACACATGTGGTATCATCTGAAAGCATAGTTCATTATCTTTAATTAAATTAAAGATATTTTGCTGCAAAGATCATTCATATCAGTTTGGTATAGACTGAGCTACAGTCGTTTGAATCAAGTAGTCTCTTTTCCGCTCTGTCCACGGATTCACATTTGCTTAGTTGGCCGCCGTGCATTCAAATGGGAATCCGTGGATGGTAAAAACTGACTACTTGATTCAAAAGACTGTAGTTCGACCTATACTTATCGGATTGGAATTATCTTTGCAGCAAATTAAAGATAATGAAGTAGGCTTTCCGATGATACCAGATATGTTAGATGTATATTATTTAAATATTCAAAATGGCGGACGCAATCAGGGTCAAGTTTTTTTGACCCACCCTGTATAACACGCATAACCAAGGCAATGGTGCATGTGTCAACGTAAACTATAAACAATTCCAGATGCATTTATGTACTTAATCCGTCACAAGTTTACAAATCGCGTCTTTCATTAAGTTGAACGTATTTACATAAGAATATAGATACATAATGGCAGAGAAAGCCAGGACTGAAAGGATTTCAATTCAATTGAATAAATTTCGCGTATGGTGATTACAGTTATACCAACCCGGATCATGGTGTTGATCAATATTATCGTCTATATTATTTGGCAGACGATATTGGTTTCATATTTGTATATGACACTGTGGGATTGAAAGACAACATATTCACGGTGTTAATGTGCTGTGTATATCGCCCTATCCATGTTAACCTCGTACAATTGATTCAGAACTTAGATTAGGACATGATTTCAGAATTGACCTAGGTTTTGGTGCTAAAGTGCAAAAAAGAATATCGGAGCAAAAATAACTATGTTTAATTTTTAAAATGTCCCTTCTAGGGTAAAATTGTTCGTAGATTATGAATTTTTAATCGAAACCCTGTATTTAATGATTGCAATACCTAAGTTTTGAGTATAGGAATAATTAAAAAAAAAAAAAAATGTTTCCCCTACCCCTTGATTTTTTTCCAGTGCGCGAAACAAATACGGCCATGTGTCTTGAATTTGGGCCTGCTCTAGGGTGGAGCTGTTTCATTTTTTAGAGAAATCTGACATGTTTGTAATGATTAGAGTACTTAAATGTGATTGAATACTTCCAAGTAAGCACTCATTTTAAAGCCTATTTTAGTTAGCTTTAAGTTGATACTAAAGTTATCTTGATCAGACTTCAGTAATTAAAATTATGACTAATTAAGTAAACGAAGGTGGAGGGTGGAGCAATTGGGACACGGAGATTGGGACACGGTACAATGTAAAGTCTATGGAAGAATATGAAGCTTCGGCTCTTATTGTTTTCTTTATCTTAACAATCATTAAATTATTTGAATTATATATCAAATTAAAGCTAATTAACTGCCCTTTAATTTGAGACCATAAATATTGTTGTGGGATGCTAATTAAAAAATTATAATTAAATAATTGATTAATTAACAAGTCGGGATTGAGTATATAATGGGACACGATAAACCTACAATATGAGAAAACAATGTTTATTCAGCCATTATGTTTCTTCATACCATTCAATAAGATAATAACTTAAAACTAATGAATTACACTTCAATTCAATGCTTAATGAACATAGACCTAACATTTTAATGAAGCTTATTAATTAATTAGATAGGCTGGGATGCAGAGGAAATGGGACACAGTACGTTTTAATTTTTTTAGGTGAAAATGAGTCCATTTTTTACTCAGTAAAAGACGCTTACCATGTTTTTAATTAGGCTATACTACAATAACAGATTTAAATATTCATTAAGATGATCAAAATGAATGTTCTTGATTAATAATTAAATTATTCTTAATTAATCAAGTGAAGAACCAGAGCGGAGGAATGAGGACAAGCTGCTATATCGAAAAGATGAAATATGAAAGCCCCTACCGATGAACCGTACTGCAAATTAGGTTAATTTGAGGCGTATGATTATCAGAAAAATAAATTCAATCATGAAATGTTTACTTTTAAAGGGTGGTTAGATTATACTTGGTGTTAGATTATACTTGGTGTTATTCTCTTAAATCCATGACTTAAAATGCGTAAATGTGAGCTGCCACTTTGAGCATGCGACACTGTAAATCTATACTAGTCATATAGTAAAACAATTTTCACAAGGGTTATACCCTATTAATGTTTACATTTTATGAATGGCTATTGGATTTACTTTGCAAATACTTGATTGTGCTTCAGCAGAAGCTACTTGCAAGAAGTCTTTAAGCAGTCTTTACTCTTTAGGACTTAGACTTAATGCAATATATGCATATTTTTGATGCTAATTTTGTTACCCGTTGCTCCCAAAATCATAAAAATAGTTCTACTAGGGGTATCCCTGTCAAACTGGTCTTGTTAGATGGGCAAATACCTCTAGTTTACATAAATATGTAAGGCGGGTGGAGGGGGTTGGCTCTTAGGGACCCATGCTAATTAACGCTAAAACGCCGCGATGGATGTTATTTTTTTTTTGCACCAATGCAAGCGCAACTAAAAGTTGGACAAATACAAAAAATATAAACCAAATATATTGCAGCGTTAAAAAACGCCGGCCGAAAGACAAAAAAATGGGTACCTAGGACCCCCCCCCCTTATGCAGTTAAGTGTTAAAGGTGCAACGAGAGATTTTTTGATGCAACCAATTATTGTGTCCTAAAGTGATTTCATATAGACTAGACACTTTCTTAACTTGTATTTGGCTACGGAAATGCCTTAAAAGAGCGAAAAAGGATGATTCGGATTTGCTTCTATAGGCTGAATTTCGAATTGGCTCCTACACGAAATTAAAAATTTCGAAATTTTTGTGCCAAAGAAACATTTCGCAGCTTAATGCTTTCAGATGGGATTATTGTCCCAGCCGAACGAGTTCGAAACGGAGACTATGAAATGAGCAGCGTCTGTTCGTCCGCCCGTTCGTTCGTCCGTCTGTGATAAAAATGTTAACCCATGTTGTATACGATTATCTGGAGTTCCGCAAGGGTGACAATGATGTAACTTGGTGAAAAGAAGCCGGTTGATGAGTTCTCGACCTGATTTGATTTTGGGGGTAAAATATGCTAATTAAGTAGCTAATTTGCATAATTTATGAACATTTTCCTGCAAGGCATGTGTACAAGTTTTCTGGAGTTCATAAGGCGTATAATGATGTAACTTGGTGGAAGGAAGCGGGCTGAAGAGTTCTCAACCTGATTAGATTTTGGGCGTATTTCGGGCAAATTGAGTATGCAAATGAGGTAATTAATATGCAAAAATCAGCGTAATTGCTATATTTTTGAAACTGTACATCGGATACTCAAAATGCCTGCGCTGCATGAAAGCATATCATGGGGCACATCTTTTTTGCAATTTGAAAGTATGTGATATATGTGTCTTAAGTATGCAAATGAGCTAATTAAATATGCATAATTGCTGTATCTCTGAAACGGTATGTCGGATAGGCAAAATTCCTTCGCTACATGAGACTACGATGCCATACACAGCATCCAGAAATCTTATTAACACCGTGAATATTTTGTCGTTCAATCCCACAGTGTCCAATACAAATATGAAACCATACAACATTTCCAAACGACACACACACATACACACACACACTGCTTGCTGCTTTTTTTCTATCATTGTAGGTTTATGTTTTCTCTCATTTTTGTTCTCATTTTTGGCTTTAATATAATTTTACTCCCTTCTTTTTGACACAGACCATCATGTCTTCGGAGAACAGAAACGTCGTAACATGTTTTTGCGACAACTGTCGCGGATTGAACACGGTAAGCGCATCTACTTTCAAGCGACACATGAGGAAGAAGGCACGGTTGGATGGTAGTCAAACAGAATCTAAGCAGGACGCACCTCTTCACCAATTTACTTCTATTACAACTATACTGTTGTGTACGCAAGTCATTGGCCTTTACAATAAATATTCGGGAGTCACACAGCAGTGCATCACAGACATATTGCAACTAATATCTGCTATACTAGGGTCACTCGCCCGTCCACATGAGCTCCCAAAGACATTCAAGGACCTGGAGCGCTGTCTTGGTGATTTCCTTGTACCAGTTGAAAGATTTTCAGCGTGTCCTGAGGAATGCCAGTTGTTTCTGGGAAACCAACATCACTGCATAGGTACAGAATGCAGAGGGAAGATGTCAACAAAGACCTACGGGTATATCCCAATCATACCACGATTGCGTCAAATGTTTGGGATCCCTGAACTGGCGAAGAACTTACAGTCCCATTACAACAGCGCAAACCCTGCTTCTATTACGGATATTCACCAATCTCCAAAATGGCGTGAACTTTACGGGCTAAGTGGCATGTTTGCTGGCGATTACAGAGCCATATCTCTGGAGTTCAGCTCAGACGGGTTTTCACCATATCATCACACCACGTCTCAACCTTATTCCATCGAGCACCAATCATCCATCATACTGAATTTGCCACCAGAGATGAGACGCGAGCCCGGACTGACACTTCTTCATGGCCTCATCCCAGGTAAGCAAGCTAAATACTTTTCTTATTCCTTAGGACTTTGAAATTAAAGGCATACATACACTATCATTCATTCGGGTGGGGGATTCTTTTTCTAATTTGCGTTTGTTGCATTCCTGCATGCAGTACATTGTTTTAATATAAGGGTACCTGTAAAAACTGAGAATAGGTGTTTATTGTTCCAAAATATCGTAATCCCGACATTCGTCGGTGGCGTCGGTATAGCCGAAGAGGTTTGGAGTGCTTGAACCCCCCCCCCCCCCGGTGGGGTTTACCTAAAAATGCAAAGTCATATATATATTTCGGCTTGAAATAGCGACAGAGTTGCTTTTAAAAAATTTTAACTTCTCCAGGTAGACGGGGATTAATAAATATTCAACTACGTGTAAAGGTGCTGCCAGGTAATCCTCTTAAAGAGACACTGACATAATTGAAAAATAGTGCGCCCTCACGATTTTTCAAGTTTGATATTTTTGCTTGGTTGTAAAGTTTTTATATACACTAGCCCTGACCTGAAATGTTTAAGATCAAATCTTAAAATGTGCAGGTGCCGCTTTAAAGTGACAGGAGGAGATTTTTTGGGGACATGAATTTCTCTGATATTTCACTATATCGGTTGTAGACCACCTACCGAGAACGTTTGGAGGGTTTATTGGACAAACAGGTGCAAAAGAAAACTGCAAACCTTGTTTTTGAACTTGCCTGCTATGGTAATCGCTCCCCATAGAAAACCATGCTTTGACTTCTGTCGTGCACGACAGAAACTACTAAATCATCATCTTATTGCATAAAGACGATGTATTCGGCTTATTCACTTCAGGTGTGATCTAATAATACATTAGTAAGCATTCCAAATTGTAAAAAAACCTAGGCGTTTCTTTCTGGAAATCTCATGTCTCTTTAAAGCTGTCTTTATCTGTGCCTCATACATATAGCTCTGCTCCAGAGCCGACTTAACCGTCATGCCCAAAACCATGTCTTACTCCCCATTATAGACCCCGGCACGGGCGACGAAATCGAGGTGTTAATGTTGTGATCTTGAAGTGCACCTCATAACGTATTTTTAAATTTAAGGTCTGAGTTATAATTTTTGAGCAAAACAAAGTCTTCTTTACAAAGTTACTTGATTTTCTATAGTCAAACTTTAGAATATTTGGAATCGTCTTATAGAAAACAAATACTCAATTATGATCCTGTTTAAAATTAACCAGATTGAATAAAACACAAGGATATAAGTGAGTCGTTCTTTAAAGATATTCTTCAAAATAA
The DNA here is from genome assembly GCA_023653785.1 of Ophioderma brevispina. Lineage (NCBI taxonomy): Eukaryota > Metazoa > Echinodermata > Ophiuroidea > Amphilepidida > Ophiodermatidae > Ophioderma > Ophioderma brevispina. The sequence continues at coordinate 56,195 of JAMKCH010068463.1, forward strand.
AAGGTTGATTTAACACATTTTCTAATCAAACAAGGGTAAACTGCCAACGAGGTTTCTCGTACATGTACGTCTTTACTACTTGGCACATATATACCACCGATTTCATTGTGTTAAAAAACTTTCGCTATCGTTAACAAGGGTGAACACGAGTCGTTGTATAATTCCATTTGCCACAATTATGTTTTCAACAATTAAAATGTGTCTAATCATTTCTCGAATCGCCGCAATTAATGTTTTCTTAACAAACAAGGGTTAATACTTAAGTCGCCTGGTTAGTTGAGTCATTCTTTAGAGCAAATTTTGTCAAGAAAACCTGGTAAATTCTAGAGTTGTCAAAGTCAAACATGACTGTATCTAAACATTTCCCGAATCGCATAAACAATGTTTTCTAAACAAATACATAGGGTGAGGTTAAATCGTTCTTTAACACAAATTTTGTTAAATTCGCAATCATACATTTGGTCGAATATAAGATTTTCCATCCAAAATTCCTACAATTAAATGTTAAACATTTCCAGAATCGCAATGAATTAACACGTTTTCTAATTTGCACAATATTGTGAAGTTACAAATTAAGGCGTTCTTTAAAGAGTTCCTTCTTATATTTTATCCTTAACAAACTTATTGATCAATTCTTTTGAAAGCAAAGGCAATATGAATCCAGGTACATGTATTAGGATCATGAAATGCACCTCTTTAAGAGTGAAGTTACGGGGATTTCTATTGTCAAAATTTAGAATATTTGGAGTCATTTAAAAAAAAAATCAAATACTCAATTATGACCCTTATTTAAAAGTCCATGGTCCGGTCGCTAATAGCCTCGTCCACAGGGACCCGTGACTTTACCGGAAGTGGTAAAATATTTGGCATCAGAAGAAAGCTACTATTTTTCTCATTTACCCTGTGAAATCTTAGGGATAAAGGATGTTTGGTTTGGGTGTTGTGCATGAGCGAAAATATGTCACACTTTGGTCGACCAATATTAATTTTACATAGTATTCTATGGGGATTACAAAATCACGTTTTTAGCTCTCACTTCGCAACTGGTTGAAATATCGGCACGAAACTTTACAGATGGGGTTTTGGGGTGAAGGCCATTCTCTCAAGATGAAAAATTTATAAACTTAAAGCGGGGACATCCCCCTTTAACATTAGGTCGATTTTCATGAAAACAGTGCATTTTGGAGATAAGGCACACCCAAAAGATTTGTCTCAAAAGTGTGTGTTTTATGTTTTAAACGTTTGAAGACACTATCAGTGAATCAAAAGAAAGATAACAAATATTTGAAATTTGCAGAAATAGCAATGTTATTTTCAATTTTAATTTTATGTAGGCCTAGCTCATATTTACAGACATGCATGTATGAAAAATGAATAATTACAATCTATTCATAAAGAAAGGCACTTCTTAAAATAATCCAGAAAATATGTGTTTAGATGATGTGTACAAATATCTCTAATCCTTCTCGAGAAAAGTAGCCCTTAAAAGAGATGTTAGCAGTGGGTGATATCGCTGGCTAATGTGTGCTAAAGAACAGGTGTGTCCACGATGATCTTTAGAAGTACAGGCACCTCCGCACTTTTCTTCGGGGTCAGGGAAAATCTTCAACGGGTGGTTATCTGCTGTCTTCGTTAGGTAATTTAGAAAAACCGCCGTTGTTACTTCGCTGTACTCAAGCGGAGCATATTTGTGCACAAGTTGTAATGTCTGATTGTGAAATTTTGATTTCATACATACTATCCCTACCATCGAAGAGAAAGAAAAATTTTGGTAGCCTGTTTGAATAATCTGCAGACATCGGTTTAGGCACTTCACTAAATCCTCTCGAACAAAATGCTTCATTAATAGCATGAAACTGTGTCGTCCTCAAAAACGTCCGCCCTGTCAATGTTGATTAAGCTTGTATCAGTAGAAAAAAATTGTGATTAACCTGTGGGCTATCTTTCAACTGTATAGACAGTGATTTGAAAAGGGTTTATCAAACATAACACCGAATTGCGGACCTCGGAGGAAAAATTGATCTGTCGGTTTGATGGACGCTTCAAACATTACACTGTTAAAACTTTTGGTAAATTTAAGAAAACAGATTTTCCGTAAAATTACGGAAAAATCTGTTTTACAAAAAACAATTAAAAATAAAACATTAAAAAATGTTAATTACGGAAATATTTAAAAATTTCTGCAGCAATATTTCCGGCGGAAATTTTTTTTTGGTTCCGTAATTTTAAATTAAAAAAAAAAAAATTCTGTTAAAATACACTTTTTTTCCATAAGATGAGACAAATTTCTGTAAAATTACTGTTCAAATTTCTGTTAATTGACAGAAATTTCTGTAAATTTACCCCTAAAAATGACTGGAAATACTTGTGGTAACGAAATTTCCGTAAATTTCGGACATTTTTTACAGTGTACATTCATACGGTTATTTTTTTTAATTAAAGTGGGGTGACACCGTGATAATCAATCATTTTATCTTTGTTTACCCACGAAAAACAAGCAGCAAATACACTATGGCAAAAAATATTAAGAGTAATTAATAAAACATTTGCACACTGAGTAAGTAAGTAAAACCAGAATTGAGAAAACATATGTCATGATTATAGGAATTATTCATTCAAGTTTATTCAAATTATATGTTACTTTGAGTGAAATTGGAAATAGAACATTCACACAAATGTTAAATGGCACTCAATGGCATTTTCTCACACCAAATGCAATGCTCATAAAGCAAAATTCCATGTCAAAATTCTACTTATGGCTCTTTATAACTATTGGCCGCGGAGTGGGATTCGGAAGCTCAAATATGTATTACCCCACTAAATAATTATATCAAAAAGTTAATTAACAGAAATTGTGTTTACAAATCTGCTCAGTGTTTTCCAACATTGACGCGGTGGGGGGGGCGGACGGAAAGCTCAGTGTATTATAAATAAGATAGTAAACGTAATTTACCATAGGGCTACGAATAGACGAGTTTACGGTATTTTGTCGAGATAACACAATATAAAAAAATTGGTGTGTTGGACGCCGTCGTTGTCTGACGAAAAATAGCACATTTTCCTTTATTTTGGCACACACCTAGTTATATCAGAAGAAATTTGAGTGAGTTGAGGGATGAAGATTGTTTAATATTATTTTCGGGCAAAAAGATTATTTTAATCAATACGCTTATCAGACCTTGTATTGTGTCGCTCAGGTCACGCTCATAGCGATTGGATGGTAGGGACTAGGGTTTGGTTTTTCTTCAGGAGGCGCCAAATCGCAACCAATCAGAGCAGTTTTTGGAGTTTGAAGCTTACTTCATGGAATGCAGTTCGCCCGGCGGCGATGCGTCTTGCACACTTTTTAATAGAGAACCTCCTATCATGCCAAATCATCACCCCAAAACAAACAAAATGTTTTTTATACCGCCGTTGTTCCCGTTTGTAATTGTGATCGATTTTAAACAGGAGGACATGAGTGTTCTAACGTCAGGGGCGACGACCATTTATAAAGAAAATTGAACCAAATATTTGGAGAGAATGGTCGTGACATATGCCAAATGGAATAGAAGGCAAACGGAGAAATAATCAATTTATCAGCAAGATCATTCAAAAGCCAAAAAGGACTCATTTTCGATGTTATGTTTTATTACGGGGCTTCTTTCGAACACTTAGCAAAAAGAGACTACTTTCGATATGGAATAAAGTGTGACACTGAATGTTGCGTGAAGAGCCAACCGAATCGAGTGCCTATTCTCATAACGTTATAGTCGGACTATGAGTACGGCGGGACTTAAACGTCCTTAAAATACACTATGCTACCCGTTGCTACCAATTTTTTGTTAATGAGATTTAAACCAAAACTTCACACTTCCCGAATTAGGACACACAAAAAATACATGCGTACCAATTGCAGCACGCATTCCTACCGAAGTCCGAATTTGTTAAGTCCGAAGGCGTACTCTGCTACAAATTGCAGTATATTAGTACATGCAGATGGTAAAAGGGGATGCAATTAAAGGCTGACTCAGAGATTTTGAAATATAATATTTTTGTGTAGAAATTAAAAACAGACAACTAGAAATAAAGATAGTAACCTAAAATGCTTAATTCCAAAGTTAGAGATGAATTGGATGAACACTTTTTGGGTCAAATTTGATCTTAATAATTGACAAAATGATATCATTTTATCATTTGTTAAATTATCAATAGTAAATTTGACCCAAAAAGTATTCTTTGAAAGCTGTGAAATTCACTCTTTTTAGAGTGGGCCCTGTAGTCACCCCAAAAGAGTGAAATTCACTCTTTTGCATTAGAGAGATATAGTACATGGGGAAATGTAATTATTGTTTTGGTTTAGTTTTTTTTTCATATACAATTTCTACACCAATGTTTTTCCAATACAGAATTTCATGGAGAATCTGAAAATCATGGGTGTCATTTTTTTAAATGTGTTCTTGGATTTTTGGAATCCTCATACAATTTGAGTATATACAATACAAGTAGAGAACACAATAGACATAATGGAACAAGCATTTTATTCATATTTATTTTATCCAACATCAAGCACAAATGAGATAATATGCTTATTATTTGCACACAGTATAATTTAATTACACAAGTAATATAATAAATAGGTGGGTATAGTAGCTATCATCAAGAAATAGCGTATAAATATGCCAGATGAATGACGAGGACACTGCATTAACCATAAACGTAGTTGTCGTATTTTGACTACAGAATGGATACCCAAATACTGTAAGATAAAATTTAAATTATCGTAAAACACTGCACCATCTTTTGCCCTTTTTACCGGAAAGTTTGTTTTAATGTAAAAATTTCACTTAAAACTTTTATTCTGTTTACACAACTTCTCTGATAGTATTATAAAATTGATTTTAGACTAATTGGGAAATGTATATGGAAGGACCAGAGTCGTCATCTCTTTTTTGGAACTTGGAAGCCCTAAAAAGGGCTGTTTTGTCTCAAGGAAGCTACGGTCTAAACACTAGGTGAATACAACCATTTTCGAGCTGCAGCGTTGAATTCCCTTTCAGCTTGTTTTTCCGCCCTTTTCCTTATATCACCTAAAAACAACCTGGACACCGACTCTGTTGTAGTGGAGACAAGATTTTCGTTGAACGTATCCTCTGACACCTGGAACTTCTGGTAAATCTCGTCGAATTGCCGGTTGCACTCTCTAATAAAAATGTTGTCGTAGTTGCGAACTTCGCAAATAAGTTGTTGATCCAGTTGTTCATGCTTCAGCGGGCTAACGCCGAATACGTTATCTCCGCGAATGGTCGTTGCTTTTTTCGCTGCAGTATTATGGGACGCCCTTTCCCTTAGTGACACATTTATGTAGTAGTACTGGCCGTCAACACGTCTTTGACGTGTGATATCACAGAAGGCTTGCCTGATGCGCTTTCCAGCAGACACAGTCGAAAGATGCGGTAGTTTTTTCCTAACTGCATCAATTGCCGTTTGTACAAGTATGTGTTGGCCTCGATTGCTGACTAAAACTTCGCGAATTAATTCAACATCAAAATTCGTTATGTCCATGTTGAAGTGATACGATGCTTAGAACTTCAAATTTTAAATACAACCATTTTCATTCCGTGTGCTCCTATTTATATCTGATAAGTTGAGAGATAAACAACTACAAACATATCCAGGGTGCCCTGTCAATCATTCCCTCCCCTTTGTTATCCAATTAACTCAATCGGATAAGAGACAAACCCGGCCGTGTGCTCCTATTTATATCTGATAAGTTGAGAGAGACAACTACAAACATATCCAGGGTGCTCTGTCAATCATTTCCTCCCCTTTGTTATCCAATTAACTCAATCGGATAAGAGACAAACCCGGCCGTGTGCTCCTATTTTTATCTGATAAGTCGAGAGAGACAACTACAAACATATCCAGGGTGCCCTGTCAATCATTCCCTCCCCTTTGTTATCCAATTAAATCAATCGGATAAGAGATGTCGTATATACGCACGGATAACCTTAAATCTTATTGATTGGAAATGCGTCGATCTCGGGTGCATTAGTCATTCTTTGTTGATACACACATCTATATAATGATTGACGTTATATAATACCTCTATTTACCGGACGATCCATATCCTGGACGATCTACGATTTATTCCTATTTATGTCGGCGAGCTTTATCAATAATCAATCACACGTCACTAAGTATTACTCTTCCGTGATGGAGCACAAGTATGTGCTGTTTCATCAAGTTCAACTGCAGTTTCTACTGAGTTTCAACTGACTAAGTTCGGGCGTTTTTTTTAAGAGACTGTTCACGGTACGCCGCGCCTATTCAGAAAGAGGAACTTTTACCATATCACTTCCCAGCTTCAAAAGTGTCCGAACTCATGCATATACAGAAAGATCAGAAAATGTACCCCCAATACAAAGGAACTGAAAGACATCAACTTTGCTAGACTTAGAGCGGCCATGAATACCAAATGTTTCTTGAAGCGTGTCCTATGTTCAGCACTGAGACCTTTTTAAAGAAGGAAATAAAGAATAAAGAAAGAAAGAATAAAGAATAATATAAGGAATAAAGAAAGATATAAGGCATAAAGAAAGAAATAAAAGGAAAAAAGAAAGAAGCAAAGAAAAAAAATAAAGACATCCCAACTCCTTCCGTCCCATTGTCCAGGAATAAATCTGTGGATATCGGCACTTGAAAAGTGGACTGTTGGACTCTCAACGCAACATGTAGTTGCATCTATAGAAACACAACAAAGCAATAGGTCTAGTTTTGTTTATATTTCCCCGTCTCCAATTATAACTCATCTAGAAAGAAAAGGATGGCAAAATGTTGAGTTTTTATGGAATGCTAACTTTTATGTGTCCCTACTAGTGGGGCGGTTTGGGCTGCAAAATTGTCTACAACCCCTCCCCTCGGTACAACAAAACGCAACCACTTCTATTCGAAAGATATAAATAATTTTAAGAAATGATGCCATGATTGTGGTCAAAACCTTTGGTGGCAGGGGTGTTTTTTGGGTAAAAAAATCACGTGTTTGAGCTAAAAACTTAAGAAAATCAAGATTTATTAATTTCTTAGCAAAACAATTTTTAATCATGATGCAATACTATCAATCTTTGACATTTATATTATAGATTTCTGTTTTATACAATATATAAATGGTCTAGAATTTTAGCCCTAAATCACATGTCACCACAACGAGTATACCTGAACCCTTTAGGCAATGTATAAATCCTATATCAATAACAAAAAGGATACCATAAAAAAATATTGTAATATATTTACTTTAAAATAAATCTAAAAAATAATTTCGCTTAAAGTGACAGGAGGAGATTTTTTAAGGATACGAATTTCTTTCAAATTGCTCGGGACCGATATACCAATTACCATCTACCAAGAACGTTCCGAAGGTTTATTGGACAAAAAAAGTACAAAAGAAAACAGCAAACCTTGTTTTGAACTTGCCTGACTATCGTAATTGTCCCATAGAACACTGTGCTTTGACTTTCTGTCGTGCACGACAGAAGGTACAAAATCATCATATTATTACATAAAGACGGCGTATTCGGCTTATGCACTTCAGGTGTGATCTAATACATTGGAAAGCATTCTAAATATGCAAAAAAACCCGGGTTCGAAAAAAATTGGAGGCGCTTCTTTCTGGAAATCTCCTCATGTCTCTTTAATTTGCAGCCCAAAATGCATTTTTCGGCCTAGACATCATCACAGACACCGAAAAAATATTTCAACCACAACCATAATTTTTTTTAAATCTCATATATTTATCCTTCAAATAAAGGTGGTTGTGTTTTGTTGTACCGAGAGTGGGTGGGCTAACTCGAAACTAGAGCACTTTTCAAAGCTCGGCCGCTCCGTTATACCCGACAGACCGTTTTGAAGTGAGAGCTAAAAACGTAAGCTTGTAATCCCCATACAAGTACAGTACTCTGTAAAATTAATATTAGTCGACAAAAATGGTGCATATTTTTGCTCATAACATCCAAACCAAAACACCCTTTAGCCCTAAGATTTCACAGCGTAAATGAGAAATATTATCTGTTACAGACATGAAAAATCTGATTTTTGATGATTTAGCAAATCGCCGATTCTTTTGTCCAATATTTTTATGTATTTTTTTATGTATTATTATTTTTCTACACAGGACCCACAACACCAAAAGAGGACCGGTTTAATATTTATTTACGACCACTCGTTGATGAGCTTGAGAGAATAGAGAAGGGGGAGGTTGTTATATACGACGCCTACAGAAAAGAAGAGTTTCGTCTAAGAGTGATGATTTTAATCCATGTCCACGATTTCCCGGGGCAGGCGAAAGTCTTTCAAGGGCACGGCAGCGGTGCAAAAAACGCTTGCCCAATGTGCAGAGCGGAAGGTGAGGAGAATATTTGAAAACGGGATTTCCCCGTCCGATTGACAATTAAATTCATTTATAAATTGCAGAGATTTAAGATGGTTATACAACCCAAAAAATATGCTAGCAAGTTAAATGGAATCAAACCACATAAATCAAATAATTCCACAATATTTTACCAATAGGCCATTCTAATGAGTTAAAAATTAATTAAACTAAACATAAAAATAACTCATATAATTTGATTGGTGGATACTACTATACCACAAGACATATTCCCGATATATCCCGAAGGCCAGTGGGTATAACTGTTTAGAGCAACCAGTTTTCTTTAGTGTCGGAAAATCATATGAGTGCTCCCTATAGAGAAGGGAGGTTTTATGAAAAAATAATAATCGGCACGTTGTCTGGATGCCATATCTTTGAAAGGGGTCATTCCATGTCAATTCAACACTGGCTCCCGCATGACCCTCTCATATATATTTGGTGGAAAGTTGTTAAACATGCATGTAACAGTGCGCATAATTAGCGAGCCCGTTATACGCAATATGCAATCGTGAAATTTTCCGATTTTCATAAATTTTAGTGGACAGTTAGTTAATGGTGTAAGAGGAATCATATCCCTCACTGTTGTATTTAGGGAAATACAGGCCTCTTAATTTGCAATTTACTTTAAAGGTCATAAAAATAAAAGGTGTTATGAGCGAAAATAAGCACAATTTTGGTCGGGGTGACACTTTACAGATGGGGATTTGTGGTGAAGGCCATTCTATCAGAATTAAAAAATATAGACTTAAAATCGGGACACCACCGTTAAGTTAATTTACCTTTTGTATATTTTTTTTCAGGGGTTATTCGTGTGCAATGCACAAAGTCATCCACAGAAGCGGGAGAGAATTCCTTGCTTTGGATGACCCCTTGCGGCAAGACACAAACTTCCCGGGAGATGGTGGCGTGGAAGAAGGTCTACCAATAATGAGGGATCATGCCCAGGAAGCAGCCTTGACTGCCATGGCTGGTACACTAGCCACCGAGGCCAAAGGCACGACCAACAGATCACTGCAGAGACGGTAAGATGCCAATTTTTAAAAAGTCCTTTGCAGCAGTGTGAAATTTAAGTTTAACATAAATTTGAATAATTATGAAGCTTAAAATAGTGTTGCATTATATTTATTGGTAATTTCTGTTTCAACACTTTCGTAAAAGAAAAAAAAATGTACCAAAAAATGCGCTTTGAGCAAACGTACGCTAAAGATGTCTTTAGAAAGTGAACTGAAAAAATCATTCACGCACTACTATTTTTCTATATTTTTATAGCATTGCTAACCAAGCTCTACAGGTTGCTACAGCTATGGGGGCGAGAAAGCGGTCAAGCGAGTTTGACCGTCTTGGAGCAACGGAATCCGCAAAAATCGCGGTAGAAGGGATGCACACAATTCAGGTAAATTTTTTTCACTCTGTATTTTCGCGATTGTAGTTTTTAACATACAATTATATTAAAAATGGCGAAGGTGTCATGCAAACCGCATAAAAATGTTGAAATTGTCAGTGTTCCATATTCTTCTATGCAAAATGATTAATTCAACACAAAGCTGGAGTCCAAACATGATAAAGAACATATGCCTTACAGTGGGTCTTTTGTTTTAAACCTCATATCAAAGTCGAGATTTTGTTATCGGAAGGAAAAGACTCACATTGTTCTCATAACCGCGGCTAAATTTTAGGACCAAGAAATGTGTCCCGTGGATGTTAAATACACGAATATCCCCCGAAACGTGTTCGATGACACACGCACATGTGCTATGGGCCATTGCGACACACATTTTTATATCAAAATCCAAACCCCATAAATTTAAATTAAATATGGAATCAGTTGTTTTGTAAATCCACTTACCAAGGAGAAGTGAGGATATGTCAAAAAGTCGGACCACCATAGCCTGATTGTTATTGTTAAGGATACTGCAGCGATTCCGCAATGTACGCGCGTACATCGCCTGTTGGAAGAGACCCTTTTCACGCGTTTTCTTGTTCACGCATCATATCCACCTTTGAATACAAGTGGCCCGGGTACATGACCCTATAATAAATATAGTTATCTTAATGTGAAAAAGGGAGGTAGTTAATATAGTCATTTTGACCCCAAAAGGGTTATTTTTCACAAAGTGATACGACCCCAATATAGTTATTTTAACCCCAACGGGGTTTAACCACAATTTAAGGTCAAAGTTTTGACCAGATCAGTGCATGGGGTCAAATTTTACCCTTTTCTATGTTGTGCATAATTGACAATAGCCTGCGGGGTCAAAATCGACCCTTTACCCTTTTGAAGTTATTTGACCACGTATTTTTAAACGTGGAGGTATTTCTATGATTGTAATGTTAAAAAATGTGAGAAACACCTTAACAAAATTATAAATTTCATTGATTTCTAGCGAATATGCATTGTTCTTACTGTAACATATCACTTGTGTACTATATATATATTTGTTAGGACACATAGGACACTCCAATGCGACCCCGATTTTATAAACGTTTTTCTTATTGGCCTATATGCTTGTAGTGCTTAAATACCAACTTTTTGGTCATTTATCTGTTTATGTCCTTCCACAAAGAAATCAACGTATGCGTCCCTACACAGAATAGCCTTTTAAGTAAATGTGGCACAACTTTGCTCATGCTTGACAATTGCAGGGTGTTGCTAAGAATGTCCATGGTCTCATAAACGGGCATAAGGACGGCAAATTCGTCAGAGACCATGAGGAGACTCTGCACCGCTTTCCCGGATGCTACGCAGGCGAAACGTGAGTAACCCATTCTCTAACAAATCTGTATTTAATTTAAATTATAATACCGCAATTTAAAACTTGGCAAGATACCCCTGATGGGGAGCAAACGGGCAGGGGGCAAACTCTGCATATTAAAGGTGCGTGTTCCGATCGTCTTTGGGATCCCCATGATTTTCCCGGAAGTAGTATCGATTTTGATATCAGATGAAAGGCCGTATTTATCTTATTGTCGTCCTGAAATTTGAGCCATCAAATCCATTTCATTCCCAAAATTAAGATATAAACAAAAAAAAAAAAACACCGTTTTAGTGGTTAACCACCAATATTAGCACAGTATTGAGGATTTGCAACATGAATTTTTAATCAAAAACCCTGTATCATACACCATTTTGCTACAAAATATTGATTTGACCAATTTTGTCCGAAAAACTCACTTTTCGGGTGACAAAAATTTTCACCTACCAACTTTGAATACTTACAGAGTCTACAATGTACATATATATGACACTTTATAATGTTAATATATCAGTTAAAGGTACCCACTTATGGATTCAAGTATTTGTTTTTTATCGATTATTTCATAATTTGCACACCAGAACCATTCAAATTTGACATGTCCCGTGACAAATGACATTAAAAATTTAGCACTTTCGAACACAAATTTTGCTTTACACAATCACATCTCTGGTAAAGAAGGGTCTACAGTGATGGTTTACCTGTCAGTTTATGCAGAATTTAATAAGCTTCAAATTGATACCTAACTTACTTCATTTCAAGTATAGGAATAATTCCACAAATACAAAAACTTTTCCCCTACCCCTTGATTTTTCCAGTGCGTGAAAAAAATATCGTCGTTCAGTAAAATTGGAACTACGAGAAAACTAAAAAGAGCTATAGGCTTGGAAATTGAATCCATTATGCCCAAAGCAAGTCCCTACATAGTTATGGTATTAACTTTTTTCACCCTATCTAAAATTTGAGAATTTTTTTTTTTATCAATTTGCGGAATCCAAATTTTACCTAAAATTCGGCGTTTCGAGAACCCGCGAAAAAATAACGAAAAGGGTGACATTGTTGAAAAGTTCATCGATTATGCCCAAGACATATTCCCACAAGAATATAGTATTAAATTTTTGTCAAACTGCAAAATATCTGAGAATATCAAAGCAAGATGCAATTATCAGCAAAATACCACACGTTTCTATGGGACTCGGCATTGCGCAATACCCCAAAATGCGATATCTCGGAATGCATCCGACATTTTGCAAATTTTAACCTAGAAAACATGTTTTGTTTCATTGTTAAACCACCTTCACATTTTTACACTTTTGGTAGTAAAACCTAGGTCGAATCTGAAACAATGTCATAATCTAATTTGCATATTGTATGTCTATGCCCAAAATGTACTATGGTTTAACCCACTTCCATCCGCCAAGTTACAACATTTATGATCTCCACATATGGACAGTTTCATTTTGACAAATTTAAAGAAATGACCCTTTAATTAGCTTATTTGATTATCATGTAGGCCTACTTCCAATTCGCCGAAAAGGTGCATGCCATATATATTGGGCTTTCTTGCAGCAAGTTTTGTGTATCCGATGTACAGTTTATAAGATAAAACACAAGTCAACCTAACCAAAATGACACACACACACACACGAACAAACAAACACACACATACATCCTTACAAGAGCTACATTGTGGGAGTTTCACTGAAAAATCTCTTAAAAAGACACTTTTTTAGACATTTTTTCAGAAAAATACACTTTTTCAAAACTATATAAGGAAGATTTCAAAACCTATATAGTTTTGAGATTTTTCTCTTAAAAAGACCCTTTTTTGGACATTTTTTACGATTTTTTTATAGTTTTTCTCACTTTTCTTAGCCAAGAGGATTGCGCTGCAGGCCTATATAGTTACTAAACTAGAAAAATCCTCTTTTCTACTCTTTTACGGAATAAACCTCAATACTAGATTACAGTTTATTCCGTTATAGGACAATTCGTAACATAGTAACTCTAGTAAAATACTCCCACAATGAAGAAAAAATACACCCACAATGTAAAAATACTCCCACAATGTCTCTTTATACCAGAAAATACTCCCACAATGTATCTCTAGTAAGTACACACATACACACACGCGCGCGCGCGCACACACACACACACACATATAATATACCTATACAGGAGCTACATTGTGGGATTTTTACTAAAAAATCTCTGAAAAAGTCACTATTTTAGCTGCTTTCTTCTTAAAAAAACTTTTTCGTCAAATTTCGTAAGAGTAACGATTTTTTTCTCTTAAAAAGGCACCTTTTTAGACTTAATCAATAAGGCGCAGGGACTTCTGTTAATCATGTTGTCACTCATTCATGTGTGTGTTAAGGACTGAAATACACAAAAGTGCGTTTTCACGCATGAATGAAATTGTCTTTAGTGGCAGGTGAGTGAGTTAAATGACAGGAGTGTCCTCCAAGATCCGGTGTGGCATGTGCATTTGAATTTTCTTTATTTCCCCGGTAGAGCTGGTTGATCCTGCTCGACTTAATTGAATAGGTCCAAAACTCTAGAGGGGGGGAAGGAAAGTATCAACGCGAATCGAATATCGAATATAGAAAAATCCTCTTTTCTTCTATTACCGGAATAACCTCAATATTAGAGTAGAGTTTATTCTTTTTAGGGGACAAATAGATCGAACTCGTATAGCCGAATAACCCCACGATGTAAAGTAATCTAACAACACAGTGCAAAAAAAAAAAAAATTCCACAAGGTTTCATTTCAAGTTAAAACCAAGGCGAACTCGTATTATTTTACGCATCGCGTAAATACATGTCCCCGCCGAATGTTGAGATCACTAACATGCAAACAATGCAACTGCAATGTATGGAAGGGTACACTACGAATCCCAAAAATGGTTACTTGAAAGATTTGACTCAAGGAAATCTTAAAATTTAATCTTGAAAAAATCCTAAAATTCATAAATTTAGTTTAAAAATATGTTGATAATTATTCACATTTGCAACAATATTTTTGAAAAAAAGTCTGTAACCACATTTTAAATTTGGGCCCTGTACAAGGTCTGGAAAGAGGCGACGATCGAAACCACTGAATGTGTACTTATTTTCACATTTTCCAAGAAATAGAAATGTAAACAGGCTGGCACCAAAAAGACCTGATCCACGTGCGGACACCAGAACCACAGAATAAAAAAAACTTTCAAGAAACATGGTATGCATATATGTTAAAGGAGTTTGGTTGTCATATATAACCTTTTGGCATCGTTCCAAGCTAAATTGCTTCTGAAATGGTTCTTCCGCAGCCTAAGCGTCGATTGCCCGCGCCTAACAAACAACAAGGAGCGCACCATCCCGCGTATCAAGCGTTTTTTACGCAAAATAAAAACATTCTTTACTCACGAGCGCGCGAGTAGGGGTGCTGATGGGACCTTTGCACAATGAACCATCCTTTCTAAAGTGTCCTTTGTATCAACAATGGTTTTCTTCATTGTGTTTTTCCCTGGCATCCTGGAGGCCGTGATTTTTTTTTTGGAAATGCGGGGAGGGGAAATGGGGCCCTCTACATTAGAGCTTTGTCCGCACATTTGTCTCGAACAGAGATTGTGGCTTTCCCCGTAGTTCAGTCTCAGCAGTTAAACAGTACTCAAATTTACATGAATTTAGTGATTATTGTTAGTCCCACATTTCCTCCAAACAATATGGTGCTTTCACTTTTTAAAAATTATATTGATTAGTCAATGCGTAATATGTAGATGCGAGTCAAGCCCAATATGAGACCTCAATAAAGGCGCAAATTGTGCCTATGCATTATTTTATTACTTTGGTAATTCATACTTTATAATCAGATAGAGCAAGGAAAAAAAGCTTAGGCCTATAGCTCACCCAATGTTCCGAATTTTGGTTCGCTATTCATTTATGCTTGAAAAATGTTGCTGCTTATTTGTTTGGACGGTGGGCCCTTAGCGATAGTAGTTGCCTTTTCCCCATATAGTTACTTCATTTGAAAATTTGAAATATTCCTGTTAAGTCGAGGGGTCAGGTGAAAATCCTCATTGACATGTCGGTCTTTGAAGACAAAATTATCAAACCCAATATAAGAAGTCTTAAACCGGGATCCCGGGAGTGATGGCGCCTCTCCTGTCACAAACGTAGAAATAGGATTTAACAAAAAATATGTAAACACGAAACGCGGATTCAGAACATAAAAGAGAAAAAGGTGCGAATGTTATAGGCCTGAATCGAAAGAATTGATACTCGTTGGTCACGCAACACTAAGAGACACGCGCCTCACCACATTGAGTATTATTCTGCGTTTTTGTTCGGAGCTGCACGCATCTATAGATGCGCAAGGGTTCATTTTTTCAGAACAAAAAGGGATTTCGCCATGAATATCTCAAAAGGGTACTCGGTGGTGGACCCCATGATGTTTTTGTGTTGTATTAGAAAGCGGACATGAGTGCGCGAACCTTTCTATTAAAAAGTCACAACAAAATTATGGCTAAATTTTTAGCTAATAACCAAAATTGTCCTCGAAAAAATGATTCTTCCATAGACTATGTAGTAATTTGGCAGAAAAACTGTGTGAGTTCTTGTAATAATAGTTTTAACCTCAAAAGGACTCGGTGACACCCCCAATGTTTTTCTTGAATGTTTTCGATAATAGCGATGAAACCGTATTTATGCGAAGTTTGAAAGGAAAATTTATGGAGGGAAGTATTATATGACCCAAAACCCCATTAATACCTTTGTTGTGGTCTTTACTTTGCCTATCCACTAGCAATTACACTGAAGATTACACTGCTACTTTATTTGCATATTAATTAGTCATTTGCCATTGTAATTTGCCGAAAATATGCCCAAATCTAATAAGGTCAAGAACTACCTCAGTCCCGCTTCCTTCCACCAAGCTACATCATTATACACCTTACAACGAACTCCAGAAAACTTGTTACACAGCCTTGCGGGAAAATTTTCATAAATTATGCAATTAGATACTGAATTAGCATATTTTATACACCAAATCTAGATCAGGTCGAGACCTCATCAACTCCGCTTCTTTCACCAAGTTATGTCATCGTAGCCCAGCCCCATACCGAACTCCAGATAAATCATACCCAATATGGCCCAATTGTTGACATTTTGTGTGTAATAGTGACCTTTTACTTTCTTTTGAACCTTTTCCCCTACCCCCTTACAGACCCAGGGGAAGACCCGGGGGAATGAATTGCATGGTGGAGTAGGGGATTTCCCCTTCTACAAATACCAAATTTTGCTACTCTAACTAGCTCTCCCAGAACAAAAAATATGCCAAGATGTTTCCAGGTTTAACATTTTTATCACGGACATACGTCCAGGGTTTAACATTTTAACACTGACAAGCGGACATACCCATAAGGACGAGCCATTTTAATAGTCCCTCCCGACTTTGTTCGGCGGGACAAAACCACAAACCACACAATCATGGACACGCACTCACACACACACACACACATACACCAAAAGTAATCTGCTGTCACTAAATCTCCATGCCCTTTTAGGCAGAGGGATAAAATGTTTTCACTATTGGATTGTTTGGTATTTATGCTTTCTTCTTGTTGATATTTGCATGGTTTTGATGTTATATGTAGGACCTACCGTTTTCCCACAAATCTAGTTGAAATTTGCGCTGAACCAA
This sequence comes from Ophioderma brevispina, assembly GCA_023653785.1. Lineage (NCBI taxonomy): Eukaryota > Metazoa > Echinodermata > Ophiuroidea > Amphilepidida > Ophiodermatidae > Ophioderma > Ophioderma brevispina. The sequence goes on from JAMKCH010068463.1 coordinate 73,038, forward strand.
CATGTGCAACCATTACTGTAGCTTATGTTTGTGTAAAATATCTCGTGCAATATTGTTAGTGCTACATTAACACTTATTGTTTAAATCATTTCATAATACTATTTTGGTTATGTTTTGCAGTGACATGCAGGGGAAAAATCGGTCCGGCCCCATTCACCACCCTTCAACCCTCTCCAATGCTGAAAAAGGCGTTAGCGGATAAGCGATTGAAGGCAATTTGATCCGACGGATCAGGGACCCTGCCCCGGACATTTCCGCCACTTCCATAGTATTAAGAGTCATACATGGCACATAGTAAGTTTCTACCCTTAAGTGTTTTTACTCAGGCTGATTAGACAGTTGAACCGTTCAGTTTCACTTATCACACTGGCCTAGCTGTCATATAAACAACCGACGAAATAATAGAATCCCCATGCACACCGAACATCAGACACTGAGTGTTTAACTCATTACCTTCCTTCCGCACAAAGTGGGCACGTGCACATTTTCACAAAATATGAAATCCTAATTTCTCGCATTGATAGTCTATACCATTGAAAGAATTTTCACATAAAAATAACATACAGTAGGGGGCATTAATAAAAGCTAAAGACGTCCAAGTAATTTGTAGGCAACTTTTAAGTTTAGCCGAAACTTTATCAACAAATGTGTCAATTACTTGAATATCAGAGACTCTTACTCATCGATATTAAAAATGTCAACAGACCGATCAACACAAGGGTGAATGGCTTGGGAATCAACTCCGGCCTTGTTTTTCTTGTGTTAAAATGCCCATTTCTGTCATGTTGAATAATGGTCGCCGGTCATTTTATTATAAAATCGTTTTTTTGTTTCACCATAGGACACTGGTTTTTTCTTAATAATACAGGTGAATGCTAATGTGTATAAGGCTTTAAACATACTAAAATCCATTTTTTGAAAATCTGAAGAGTCATTATTTTTTAAGTGTGCCCTTGTCTCTTAAGCAAACATGAAAAAGGGTTAGGGCCTATAATCTTTCATAATTTCAAGAACGTTCGACCCTTTACGAATATACATGCGGAATATAAAAGACATAATAACCACTAACTTGCTTATTGCGTTAGATTTTGTAACTATGAATGCAACATAAATCATTTTAATGCGAAGGCTAATTTTACTAGTTCATAATCATAATGAATACACAGACCCGATCCCGAGAGAATTTGATGTTATTGTCAAGTTCAATTAACAACTAGTATTTTTTCATTTGCAACACTTTTTTTTAACACTACTTGTAACATTGCCAATTCTCTCTTTTCTTTGCAATTCATGTACTACTGAAAGGTGTGTACCTATACACACTCCGCGGGATGTTGGGAACACCACAGCGTCAGGCACTGGTGAAATTTTGCATTGCTCTCTCCATCTGTGCAGCCCGAACGGTCCATCTGGATATGATGGCTCAGCTTGAAAGGGTTTTCCACCACTGCATCTCACTAATGGATAAATATTATCCAGAGACCTTGAAGGTAACAACTAAAATTTAATAAGTTATTCAGATGGTGATGTATATCCCTAACGTCCCTCAACTAGAGCGGACCCCTGCCTTGTTTTAGGGGAAAATAACGCTACCTCCCTTTTTCCGATGATCGTCAGGTTGGTAGTCACTTTCATTTTGGGACGTTAGGGATATATATGAAATGACATACACCATAATAAGTAAAAGTAACAAACCCAAAGTAAAAAATTTTAAACATCGGGAAATCGTGTTTTCAGGAGCCGTTTAAAGACACTGGTAGTGGGTGACTCTCTAATATTAAATAGCTTGTTTTGCAGCCTAATGTGAAATGTGAAACATTCAAAAATTCATCTATGCTACTCTATATGCAACGATCTATATATATATATATTATATATATATATAATATATATATATATATATTGACAGGGTAATGTCAACTCACATCTTTGAAATGTGGGCTGTTGTGTCTGAAGATAGGCGTGTATAGGAGACTAGGAGTGTTTAAAGCGGTCAAGAGTGACGTGACTGACAAAAATACTTTTTTTTCTTTTTACAGACTATTTTGTGGCACATGTTGCGGCATTTCCCACAATTTTTGAAGAAATTCGGGCCGCTACATTCGTACTGGATGTTTTACTTTGAAAGGCAGATTCACCACCACGTCTCCAAGCTCCACAATGTAAAACATCCAGAAGCTTCAATGACAAACTCTTACCGGGTAAGTGTACACTACATTTTCTGCTAAATTAACATGAATATGTTAAGTACTATACCAAGGCCGTCGGAATATACCGCTCAATTTAAAAAAGTTATTGATCTGTAAATGGAGAAATGCAGACATTGCCGTAAATCCAACCTCGTTCGTAATTAATTAGTCAGGTTGTCTGATTGATAACCCAAGAAAATAATCGTTGCACCATTCAAATTATGAATAATATTAGCTAAAGATATACTCTAAGAATTCAAACGTGCCCTTTCATGTTTTGTATGATATTTGTTCATTTTGTTTCGCAGTTTTAAAGAAAAATAATGTAGGCCTATATAAATTAAATTCCTGTATATCCCATATAAGGTAGCATAGTAATGTGGTAAAGTAATGGATTTCATAAACAGAAGTTCATGTGTTCTAGTCCCAGTAGGCCTGCACTGTTAAATTAAACCTGGAAACATCGTTTTAACTATAGGACTCACAACGTGCAGAGCGTAAAATTACAGGGGCCGTAAAAACATGAATTTAAAATAACGGCGGGAAATTGCAGCTTAAAGTTCTTCAATGTTATCGTTAGTATTACAATCTTCTCACATAATTTTAACGTTGTATCCATGACATACATAGGTTGTATATACATTACCATATTGTTGTAAATACGTTATATTTTTGGCAAAAAGAAATGAGAAAAAAGGGAAAACGTTAAGAAAAGGATTGAAAAACTATATACAGCAATTACTTAACCACATGCACATGTACCGTATTAAGATTCGAACCAGGGCCGTCAGATTACAAGTCCACTACAACAACAACATAATTTTACAGCTATAAAGTTAAATATAATGATATGAATTACTCTTTTTCAAATTAAGAAATGAATAATTAAACTAAACATGTAGACCTATAATGTAAAAGCAGGAATCGAGTTCGAAGAGAGTTCCTTTCAAAACCCTTTCCCCGTTGGTCTGTAAATTAATGGATATGTCTGTGAACAAGGCGGTTCTCGCACCACGTGTCTTGCCCCTCATCGCAATCAGAAAATGTGTATCATTGGCACCTGTATCATTTCAGAATATAAGGATGACAGAATGCCCTTTTAATCCACCCACAGAAACACTGACCCTGTTTAGACCTCATATGAGCCTTGGTTCAGTGCTGCATTAGTATTATATTTGTGGCAGAAAATCGAATTGGTAGATTTTGAAGAATGCCCCTTTAATCCGCCAACTTGACCTATCGACTCATTTAGAGTTCACCTCATATGGCTTTTAATTGCCACCGAACTCGGGTCAGGTGCACCAGACTTGTACATCATGCTAGCCTGGTAGGTTAAATGCACATACATTAAGTGTCAAAGGCCATTAGAGAGTAAACTTGTGCAGAGCGTGAATGAAAGTTAAATCGCGTGGCAGCGACACAAGCGGTTCGAGAACTTGTTTACAGTGAGATTTTTAAATGTAACTCTTGTAATAATTTTAGCATCAAATGTTTTAAAAAAAGGTTTACAACGTACAGAGGCAATACCAAACTACTCAAGAATGTGGTATTCCGGTAAAGTCGGTAATTTAGATAAAAAAAATCACTAAAGGCTCAATTCCAAACTTTGAGAGAAAACGGATTTTTCGTTTCATGTAGCAAGCATTCGGTTAAAGGTTAAATTTAGCTTTCTACAGGGGTCAAATACTAAAAATGCTTTAATTCATGGAACGGTCTCATATGTGAAATGTTTCTACAATTAAAATAAGGAAATAGGTTCGACCAATCTGCCAATGTGAAATTAACAAGTTACACACCTAATTAGTAGTACCCCTATACCTCGGGGGAGGGGTATGGGTATTGGGTGTAACTTGGAAACTATACATTGTACCTGTGACCAAACTATATTATTTTATTTGTGATTAAATTACAAATAATAGAGACATCCAATGAAATTGAAGCATTTTTCATATTTGACCCCTGTAGAAGCTAAATGTAACCTTTGACCTATAAAAATAATGCGTTTTCAGCTTATAAACTCCATAGGGGTAAGTCGGAGATGGTACAACTATACATTTATTACTCCTTGTGATCATACGAACAATTTGGTATGCAATTCACAACATTGGACCACTGTTCATTTTGACCACCTGTATAATCTTTTGCGAGCCCCAAGCTCACTTAAGCTACCCATACAGAATGGCCATCATACTTTTGTGACTATAGTGGTAGGAACCCCTTGGTATAGTAGCCTCTTTGCCCCCCCCCCCAGGTGATACCAATTAGGCTACTTTTGATGGCCTGGCTCATCCACTAATGGTGTATCCATCCATGGATATAACATCTGATTTACTTTACTGTGCGTAAAATTAAGTACAAAAAAATCCCCTTGCATAAATTTATGTCTTCGCGAAACGATCGTGCTTTTGTTGGGGTAAATTACTTTACGAAGTGTGTATAAATTTCAGTGGTAAACATACCAGATAAAACAGTTTCCTAAACTGAATGACTGGTAAGAAAAACGTTTTACGTTTTAATTCCAATTTTTGTTTCCATTTAAAAACAGATTGACACCTTGTGCACTATGATGAAGTATGCATCGCCGGCGCCAGCCTTCCAAACCAGTGGCAACTGTGGAGGTCTCCCATGACAACACCACTTTAGCCGAGGACGACATCCTCACTGAAAGGCCGTTCACATGGAGGTGTGTTCCCTCAAATGGAAGCTAGATATAGGAATCTTTGTCAAGAGGTTGGCACTGCTGACTTCCGACATTGGGTTCCTAAACGCAAACTGACAGCTGAGGAAACATTCATATGCATGGACCCGAAGATGAAATAAGAAGGTGGTAGTCAACAGAAAGAAGCGAGTGGTGTGGCGTTCATCGGAAAAGTGGGGGAAACAGATGGAAACGTTCGTTCTATAGGGAGATGGGGTTTTAGGCACCGTGTGCTTGGGCTATGTTCGTACTTTTCTCCCACACTTTTTTGGGGAAATGAGACATACCTTTTGTGCAGTGAGGTGGTTTGAGGCCCCCGAGGAAGACAGTGAATGTAAGCTAATGAAGTGCAAGCCACAAACCAAAGCATCCATGGCTAAACCCGTTTGTACAGTGGACGACCTGCGAACCAGTCATCGTTGCTCACGAGGACGAAAACAGTATTTATATTTCGGTTTTATAGGACAGAGCAGGTGGTTTGGAGCTGATGCAGTGGGTCGACAACATCCATTTACAAATAGTGCAGCAGTATACCCAATAGGAAATATTCAGGAGAAGGCGGTAGCATCGTTGAAGGACAACCACAAGTGTCAGCTAATGTTAAAGTTTGTTTTGGTAAATAATCTGTAAAACTAAGCGGGTTTGCACGAATCGCCTTCTTTAACCTCATAGTACGGTGTCCAACGATGCCAAATTATATTTTTATATGTTTTTCATTTTTTATTTTTATACATTCTTCTTTCTTAATTTTCATTTTTATCTGTAATTTGTATTTTTTATTTTTTTAAAAATAATTTGTGTTTCTTTTTCCCTATATTTGAGGTTTACGCAATTTTTAATTTAGCTTTTTTAATTTACGGAATTTTTCCAATTTTTCGCAATGCGCAAACTTATAAGTGCCGGGAATCAAGATAAGTCTGGAGGTTCCCGTTCCTATTGGCAGTTAGCTATGCGCAGTGCTAGGGATGTAAATATACACCCTGCTGCGGTATCGTTGTTAAAGCTCTCACACTCAAGAACCCTCACTCTTATCACTCACTCTAAGTTCAGGCGAGACCAAAATGAATAAATATATTCAGAATTTTTTAGAATTACAAAAATATAGTTGGCATCGTTGGGACACTGTATCATGCATTATCATGGTTATTGGTTCAGGGTGTGCTGGCTTAAAATAACACTGGCCAGGCCGCATTAGGCTACCGTGTTGTAGAAGAAGAAAGAGGAGAGCGGAGGGAGAGAGGGAAGAAAGAGAGAGAGGGAAGGGCGGGAGGGAGAGGGAGGGACGAGGGAAAGGGGAGAGAGATGTGGGAGAAGAGAAAGAGGGGAGAGGCGATAAAGATAGGGGGTCGAGAGAGAGAGAGAAAGAGATTCGGTAAGAGACAGAAGAAATGTAGGTCTATTGTTCTAGGGGGGGAAATGTTGAAAGAGGAGAGAGGACAAAGAGGACAAAGAGGGAGAAGGGAGAGAGAGAGAGGTGGTCAAGAGATCGAGAGATGAAATAAGAGAAAAGTAATTTGTAGAGGGGTAATGTTGAGGAGAGGCCTAGAAAGCGGGAGGGAAGGGATTATCATACAGAGGGAGAAAAACAAGAAAGGAAGACTAATGGACACAGCTAAAAACATGTTGCCCCCCACAGTGTCATAAGCAATCACTGAGTGTTAATATTTATCACTGTCACAGTTAATTTTGCAATTGTAAAAGTGTTTCGTGGTAATCAAGTTTCTTCATATTGTTCTTTTGTACTCTAGCACTCACATTTTCCTGTATTTTGACCAAACTTGGTTTCATGCATCTGGACTAAGACAGTGTCAATTCATATGGTATTAACCCCTATGCGACCTTTAAACTAGCAAAAGAGGTTTCAAGTGATGTTTTGTTTTACACACGTTGAAGGGTTAAATAACTGGTTAGCCATATCATTAACACTTCAATTTAGAGTGCAGAGATGAAGAGAGAGAAGGGAGAAGAGAGAGGGGGGAAGGGGGCAAGATGAGAGATAAAAGAAAGAAAAAACATAGAAGGAAGTAAACAAAACAAACGGGCCAAAAGCAGAGAAGGAAATAAAAGAAAGGAGAAGAGAGACAGAGGTAAAAAATGTAATTTGTAAGGGTCTTGGGAGACAGATGAGAGAGAAAACGTACTTTGTAGAGGGGGAAATGTTGATGCTTATACAGAGTAAGAGAGAGAGAGAGAGTCATATAGAACGTGCAGAAAGGGAGAGAGGGGAGAGAGGGAGATGGTTGAGGGAGACGGAATGAGAGAGAAAACGCATATAATTTGTAGAGGGGGAAATGTTGAGGGATACAGAGTAAAAAAAATGGGAGGCAGCCAGAGGAGGGTCATAAACTGCATGCTGACGTGACGGGAACTTTATACGGGAGTTTGAGTTGTGAAAAAATTGTGGCTATAACAGGAACTATACGGGTTGGCACATGGGGAGTAATAACGTTTTATTTAGAAAATGAGAACTACGACAACATGGTTAAAATGATCAATAACGCGTCAGGTTATTTCACTTTGATTCTGGTATGACGGAAACTACGGGTTATGACACGGGAGTAGTTTTGAGAAGATGATTAAAATGTACGGAAATTTATATACGGGATTAAATATTGACATTTCCTTAGAAAATGGTAACTACATGAGCTACAGGATATGTCGGGAACTAAAGGAATTTGAGTTATTTGGCATCCCTGCGTACGGCAATACTGAAAATTAGCACTCTATATAAATACCCAGTAAACAATGTACATGGATTCTTTGGTGTTAAAAACTCGCAATAAATATACTGTCATTTTTCTGTCATAACTGTGCGAAAACGGTTTTCTGCAAAAAAGTCACCCCCATAAAACGAATCTTACACGTTAACTTCACAAAACATGCGATCAACTATGTCAAATCAGGTCTTGGAAAGGAAATTGATCAAAATGTGGTTCCATATGAGCCAGGTCCTGTCAATACGTCGGGAAAACGTTGTGTTGCATGAGCGCGGTATATATTCTCGTGTGCGTATTTGTATACGTTCGTGGTCGAACCTCGTGGAGTCGATAGGCGTGGTAGGACCCCAAATACATGAGAATGAGACTAATTTTGAATAAATAACGTTCTTGCAGTCTAGAGATTTTTGAAATGGCGCGAAAATTGAATTTTCAAATGCATTTTCTCCAAATTTAATTTCTTCAACGAACTAAACGTTCGCAGAACAAAATTGATTAAAATGATGTCTTCTTGCCGTGTGGTAAAAATTGAAGTATTCATCAAGCGGTTTTGAAGAAATTTCAATCGGCATATATGCAGATTTAGGGATTTTTACATAGAGCTCCATAGGAGCTCGCCAACCCCCCAATCCCAACTCTAGTATCGACATATGGCGTCCTGCACCTGTGCCTGCGTAAAATTGAAAATCCCTCGAGGTGCAAATTATTCTGATGGGAATTTATAGCGTCAATATTTTCTGGCATAGTGAGTGGTATATTTAGAAGAGGCATAATTGTTTAGTTATGTGTGTATCTTTGATATGGATCCCCTGGGTGGCAATGTGTTGAAGGGGGTGGGTGGTTGTAGTTTTCCATAAGTTCAAAACAGCAACAGGCAAGCTATTGTAAATGTTTAAAAAAAATACGAAACTGATGGTAAGGGGAAATTGTAGATGTGCTGGGGAAGGGACCATCTGGTATTTTAAACACATCCCCTGAGTGCATGTGCAATGTGGCCTATGTTCATGTGTTGTAATGAAGTGTAGAACTTCAGTGGATTAAAAAAATGCGATGCGGGCTAAATAGTGCAGGGTTTGACTTTTAGAAATATGAACTGAATGGGATCCACATGACTTAGGTGAATGATCCACAACTTGTGCATTGCGGTCTGGATTCAATACAACCCTCTGTGGGAGGCGCTATGATCATTTAGTTTGAGGACCCCTCCATTTTCCTTTTTAATTAATGAAATACAGCTTATCAGTGACGTAAGAGGGGATAAATTCAGGAGGGTGATTTCTGATTATCGTTTGAGTTGGGTTGCGGTGGGGTCAGAGTGGGGCTTAGTCTCATGAGTGGGGTGGGATCATGATGGGGGTGGGTGAGATAGAAATTTAAGAAGAAACACAATTTCTCCACAACACAGAAAAAAAACAATGCTTTGATTACAATAAGCTCGACGTGTAACATTGGACAAGATATCATGGATAGGGTAAAGTCGGGATCCCGAACGCGGGGTAATCCCGACCGCAGCGATTTCGCTATATTGCGAGAGGATGGAGACCCTGTTACCACCCCACGGTGTTAGCTGGCCTTGTGGACTATTTAATTCAAATGTAACTGACCAATATGGAAAACTCGCACATTCCTCTCTCGCGAGAATTACAAAAAAACAAACACTTTTTGGTGAAAAACGAATTTCGAACATATATTTCTGGATGACATCTCACATCTACACGAAGAGTCGAGAGGTGTTTAATAGTTTAATAGGACTAGGTTCCCTCACACTTAAAAACAACACTACAACCGGGGCAACTTCCATGACGAAGTTTCTAAAGTAACGAGATTAAAACTTCACCTGATTTGGGGTAATCCCGAAACGGCCGTTCGACATTACCCGAACTACCACCCGTTTCCATGGCAACCCATATAGGGTGTGTCAATCTCATCTACATAATTTAAAACCTCTCATCGAGCTTTTCATCAATATACATTATTATCATAACTTATTTTGTCAGAAACAAAAATTGGCCTATTTTGTCCCCCAAAGTGGCTGTCATTGAAAAACCACGTTCGGCATTAGCCGTGAGTTTTGCTTTCACTTTTACTTGATTGGTTATCTTTACTAAACCTTGTTTTACCGGGACTTATTGGCTTCAATCGAATAGTGTCGGCCTTACCCGACTTACCCCTATATGTGTATCGGGGGAGTGGGGGAAGGTGGAGTTGTCAAGTTAACAGACATTTGCTAGACATCTCATGAAATCATTTCTACAAATTGAGGGTAGAAATTATGAGGGGTAAATCAAAGTAGGGATGTAAATCTGGAGCCTCTATAGGCCTACTTGTACAAAGATACATCTCTCCTCAGCCTCATTTGAACTCATGGCTTAGGCGCGGGTAATTATTTACACTCAGAGAGAGTATGTGGATTTGTTGGAGCAAAACGAAAACATTTGTAGGCGAGAGGGAATATGAAAATGCAACACTTTCTCGACAAAACCGTTCACCACTGGATTATGCCTTTGCAAATGGGGGGGGGGGCGAAGGGTACGAGAATTTCTTGGGGGGCAATTTTGGTCCTCCCTATATAGACAACTGTTGTAGGTCATTTCATTTTGGGTTGAGGGCCGAGGAAGAAAGGAATTATGAGACAGCTTCATATGAGCAGGGGACACCCCCCCTCCCCCCAATTTTTATCTGATTATTTGGGATCAGAAAACAAATAGTTTCTATTTTTAGAATTTACTGAAGTAAACTTTAAGTCCAAGAAAATATTCCATGTAGGGGGCCACCTAGTTTAAAAAAAAGTTCCAAAATGTGGTCGACCAAATTAATTAACATGCACTGTCTTAATGGGGACAATTTTAATTGTTTCACATTGTTGCTTATACCCAAACCATTTAATAATTCAAAATTTGTAATAAGATCCATCCGTTCTTTTGTGCACTTGGTTTCTACCTATCTGATAGATGTCTTTATTTCACCCTCTACATCAGGAAGCTTTCCCCGACCTTTTTCGCGGTACAGGAGAGCCTGATAGAGGGTCGTCGAGTGCCAAATTGCGTAAACACGTATTTCAATTCGGATAAATAGCCAATCTCATAAGTTGCGGCAGTTCACACTCCATAGAAAAACGTTTCACACAATTTGGCATTCGCCAGTGGTGTTAGGTTGACACATGTGTTGACACGATCACAACAGCTGATTAGGATCGTACACAGCGGACTGTGCCCTTTTAGCCGCGGTTTTGGAGATCAACGTTCGTACACACGTTACGATTATTGTAATCGCGGAAGTAGGAGAAATATTTGATAACCGAGTTTTATATGTGAGAGATTTACACAGAAATTGGGCAATTAAAAAAATAATTTTCGAGAGAACTGATTTTTATAATTTTAAAGAAATTATATCGCAAAAAAAAGTTATGTACTGCCCAGGGGGAATATATTAAAAGTCTATACCAAAATCAACCTAGTAAAAACATGTAGAAATAAGGGGAAACTTGTTGTACAGGGGTAAAAAAATTAGAATTGTTCGAATTGATTTCAATGATTACCAATTATTGGGCTACTCTTAAGGTTTGAAAAAAAAAGGTATAGGGCCATTCTCCGAAAGTGTTCAAGTTTGGTCCCCAAACTGACGAATATCAACATTAAGGAATTCCTGGAAATTCTTGAAAAATCGTAAACTTTATATTCTCAGACACGAACAATGCATGGGTGTCTTAAAAAATATATCCGTATTTTTAGTCTATTGCCTAACGTTAACACTTACGTAACGTATCTGTCGTAACGTATCTGTCGGGCCTTTTTCTTGTCGTGCTGTTCTGGATGAAAGTAAGTGCTTCACCGACGGTCTCTATACCTTTATCAGGTATTACCTTCAAACTAAAGCATGGTGTGGTATGCGACTTTATGTATCACGCCGATTGCAAGAGCGTAGCAGGAGGGAGGTACGTATCTGTCGCGTATGAACGTAACAGAGGGATTTCTTTATTACTAGGGCTGGAAACTGTTACGTTGAACCAGCAATTTTTATGCAACACATGTATAATATAACTTGGCATCTTCTCGATTTATCACTATATTGGACATAGGTATTCAGTTATTTTTAGCACTTTGATCCATTCGAAGTATGTAACGTATAGTCGTAATATGGCGACATGCTCTAATGGAACTCTTAGGAAACTTTAATAATCCAAGATTATCATGTTTTAAACTTAACAATTAGTGTATAATAGAGACTGATAAAAAGGCCATGCAATATGTGATATTGCGCTCTTGTGTAACGAGCGGGACACATTTTAAAGAACGGATTTGGGCTGGCGACATGGAGAAAAGCAAGAATTATTCATCTTTTAGCCTTATTGCTTGATACTTTCTCAACCGGTTACAACATCTAGTCCGGATCATTGAAACATAACTCCTAAGTATAAGTTATATTCATAAACATTCATTCTTAAAGGCCCCAAAACAAGTTTTAAACTGTGCATGATGTGAGCGACACTAAAAAGACTTTTTGAACAACTTTAGGGAGAATGGACCTATAGTTTGCCCTATCTAACGTTATTAGTTTTAGTACAATAGTCTTAGGTAATCCTGGGGTTAAATTTATAGAATGGTCCGATTTTGATCGGACTGGTTGTTAAAACTGTTAAATTTGCCCACTAGATAAGTTAAATTAAATCGATTCTGTTTGAAACTTTTGTATATAGAATTTACAGAGACTTGACTAGTGACCTCCCAGACCTGTAGCCCCCAGTCACATTTTGCGTTCGAATTATGCAACGAATATATAGATGGTGCAACCAGTTTATTTGTCGGGTTCTGTACCATTAGAAGAACAAATGACACCATTTTTATAACGACCGGATATATCTGAAAATTTACCCCCATTGTGACCTTGATCTAGTTCGACTCATAATACAACCTGCAGATATGGCAAACTATTACCTTTTTTCATCCTGGAAATGTAACAACACCGTTGGATACTTTTCACCGCGTTTTGATACTTTCAATTTGGAACCCCTGTATATAACCTTACCCCCTTAAAATATATGTTCCACTCCTTTGTTGAGTAGACTTTTGATGTTGGTTTTTAAAGGTATTATCAATACAATTCTGTTGGCATTGATTCTGCTTGCCAATAGTGTGAGTTAAGCAGCATCATTTCTATTTTGATGGCTACTTGGTTAGGAGGAAAATTATCAATAGCTTCGGTTGAAACAACGGGTGTGAATTAACATATTGAATTTTCTTCACGGCCGCGCGGTATTCAGATTACTGTTACGTAAACAGCTCATACGTGTTTGGGGGTGTTGGTTCACAATTCACGTAGTTCTGCAACAGAGGCATGTATATTTTGATTTATTTGTGGTTAATATTGTATTTGAAAAAATGGGTGCAAGTCGGTATAGCCTATGTATGTTTTTGAAATTATGGTTGAAGTTATATGATTATTGGGAGTGATTTTAGGAATGTGTTTAGAGTAAGTTGAATAATTGTTTCGTTTCTTGTTTGTTTCGATTTTCAGAGAAATAGAAGAGTTGATGAATGCGCTTTGAAAAAATACAACCGAAGGGTCGGTGATGCGAAGAGCTGAAGAAGCACAGAGGGTTGCAGAGCAGACAGAAGTTGATACAGTTGGCTGATTCGAGTGTGTACGGCTGGGCAACAGTGTCAGAATACGAGTCGCATGATAGACCATTTGCACGATCCCCGAAATGCATCTCGTATTGCGTCATAGATATTAATAACAGAGATGTCGTACGCCCGCGTTGAAGAATAGGCGGCTACCGTAACCGTGTTTTGAAAATTATAAATATTCATTACGGTATCCATTCGAAACTCGCATGCGTACACGCATGCGCCGTAACCTGTTGGCCTGGAAAATATACATCGTTCTATGTAAATGCATGAATATATGAATAAATTGGTACACCACGCTTTGTATAAATCATGGAATATATGAATAAATTGGTACATCACGCTATGGAAATAAGTACGCGCTGCGGGAAATGATGGTTACGGCTTTTGAGCTAGCGTTTGCTATCTCGTGTTATAAATAGAAATCTGTGTATTGCGTCCATTTCCATCCGGGAACTTGTACCAGCCTCAAGTCGGCTAAACCCATACTGGTAACCCAAAAGTAAACATATTTAAGCAAATCTGTGAGAATTTTTTAAAGAAGCTGATTTCAACTGATTTTGGTAGGTAAATTGTCAACATTTACCAAAAAAAAATGAGTTATCGTAGGGGGTGGGGAAATTGGTTTTTCGGGAGTCAAGGTCAATAACAGGGGTCAAATTTTGAAATTGATCCAATCATGTTAAAAAGTACACCAAGTTAATAGTTTAATCATAAGGATTCCAAAAGGGTACAGTGTGTACTATCTGGGGCCGGAAGTTTTGGAGTTATACACTGTTAAAAAAAATCCAAAATTAAAAAAAAAAAAAAAAAAAAAATCATTTTCAGTTGTACAGGGGTCAAATTTTAAAATTACTCCGATTTGTATAAAAACGGTGCTAATTATTGATGGAGCTCATAGGATTAAAATAAGGAATAGTTTTGACTGTCTCAAATGCTTATAGTTCCCAATGTAGTAGGGGCCTCAAAGGTCAACATACATTGCATTCAAGGGGGGATTGACCTTGTTTTCCCCCTACTACGGTAAGTAAGCATTTAAGACACTCAAAACTATTCCTAATTTTTATCCTATGAGCTCCATCTATAATTTGCATCGATTTTTATCACAGTGACGTTGGACTATATATAGTTGCGTAATCGTCCGGCAGGTGACAAGTAGGGCACAGTTACGATCGAAAATATCATGTTTTGTCGTGAATTTCAACACCAGTGCCTCGATTGTTTTTTGTTCCTTGGATATTCTTCTACATTTTTCTTAGATTAACTTAACGTGAAAAGGTACTTTGTATTGTAATTTTAGGCACTGTTCGGCGACGCGAACGAACAACAATTTTTTTTTTAAACATGACCTCTGGTACAAGTTCCCTGATGGAAATGGGCACCAAACGAGATGCAATTCGGGGATCGTACAAATGGTCTATTGGTAGCAGACGTTGATGACGACAGCTAAATCACTAGAGCGGAAAACAGAGCGGGCAGGAAACTCAAGCAGAAGAAGGCGGCGGCGGCAACAGCGAGCCAGGCGAAGAAGGTCAAGCGAGATAGTGAAGTGTCTTCTACTCCTGATTTTTTCGTCCCCAATAAAATACCTTGGTGCCAACAGAGGGCAGAGTGGGAGAGTTTGCAATTTTGACTTTGCATTTTGAACTCCGCACTTTTGGGGTCGAAAACGATGATAACTTCCCGCGGTTTCGAACTCGAGTTTAAATCAAAAATTTACACTTTATTTTGAAACTTTTATCTAGTAAAACTACACAAGATCATATTTATGATGATTATGAATTATTACATGTATTCTATTTTGACTACGAGCGTTTACTTTTTAAATAATGTTGGTGAAAGTTTGAGTCGTGCTCATTTTTTTTACAAATCTTTGAGTTTGTTTACATGCTATCGTTTCGTGAGGCAAAATGTCTACCGCTTTACGTGCAAAATATTGATGAGAATCTCAAGATAAAGGCTTATCTCCATCTTAAAACATAAAATCCCAAAGTGGGCACTTTTTCAGAAAGGAATAATTTGACAAGGAAAATGACCATGCTTCCATCCCTCCTGACATTGTAAACTGATTCGAATCATGTAAAAACACGTCTGCATCGTTTATCGCGTTAAAAAACATTCGTGCGCGAAATGCGTGTCGCAAAGATGTCGCTGCGTCAAAGACTAAATTTGCCCATTGCGCTACGCGATGCACTGCTAAAACACGCAAAGTGTTGAAAATACGCACAAAACGTGGAAATTATGAGCTGGTTAACTTATCCGGTGTGATTTATCATCTTCAAAATTCAGCATTTATGGGGTTTAGTCAAAATTTAAAAATGGTTCTCTTTAAAATAATATTCTCTAGGCCTCCAATAGTTCAAATCTTTTAAAAAGTTCGCTTTCCGTGTTTTTGTTGGGCAATTTATACCGTCCAGGATTAGTGCTATAGAGGCCTGTATAAGTTTACGGTTAAGGATTTAAGGATTAAAAATAGTTTTTATTTTAGCTCTAGTCATCAGGTCTATAGGCCTATATTTTATAAATTAAACATACGAATTCGAAATTAATGTTTAAATAAACATATAGGCCTATCTTTTAGTATTCATATTTGTAGCAGTTTGTGAACACCTCCGGAAACGCCCTGGCGTGTTACAAAATAAGTTACAGAATATAGGCCTATAAAACATTATTTTTCAATAACCCTGCAGACTATAAAATAGTGTTAAACATTAATATTTTTTACTATTTGGGGGGGATATGGGATTTTCTTAAATCAGAAAAAAATATAACAAAACACTGTGATATTACGGTATTATTTCAACGTAAACATGAGAAATAGGCCTATAAATGCTCTTATTTAGCTTGCAAAAGATATTAACGTTAACATATAGTTTTAAATGTCTTAAGCTTATCAGGCCACAAATGAATATAAGCACATGAAAAGATTTAACAAAGACAAGGTTATAATAATAAATGTGTAATAAGAGCCTACATTTTTCAACATTTTCACTATTTCGTCATAGAGACATGATAGAGTCGACATCGGTTAATTATACCAATGACATGTCAGAGAAAAACGGGTTTTCGCATCTCAAAAATTATCGGGGGTTGTGGAGCTCAAGAAGAAAATCGTTCATGATTTTTAGCCATTAAACTGAAAAAAATTGAACGTTTTTGTCGGGTACTTTGGTGCTCGCAGACACGGAAAAGTGATCACGCAATCGCTACGGTCGCATCCATTTTTTCCAACGTCTTCCGATATTTTTCCAGTCTTGATAATTTTTAAACACTGGTTTCAATTTACGCCAACTTCTTTTTAATTAATTTTAAAAACGGGATTACTTATCGGGCCGCCGTACATAACCAATCCAACAAAACAGGCTCGTACTATAGTTACTGGCAACGTTCATGTTTGACCAATTATTATAAAGATGTAATAAGCAGTAGCCTTATATGAGCTTTATTCCGTAAAAAACACAATGCCTCGCATATTAACGATAAGGTGACTAGTTCGAATACCTTTGAAACCTTTATTTAATCTAAGTAGTCTTAATAATTTGGAGTAAGCTAGAATTAACTATAAAATAGACGTGAAAACGCAGTGGCCTATGGGTAAGGGTTGGTTATCCTAAAAAATATCGCCGCCTGCGCAGTGCCGCAATATTACCACCGTGTTTTGCAAAGTCCAAAGTCGGCGCGCGCACTGTTGGAACAAAATTAATCAAGTTGTTTAAAATTTTAAGCAAACACTGTTTACCCTGGTCATCGCTCAACCTTGTTTAAGTTTAAGCATCAGTTGTTTAATTTTTTAAACAAGTTGTTTAATTTGACTTTTAAAAAAGGTTGAGCGATGACCAGGGTAAACAGCAGTTGGTTAAAGATTGCGAGTTGTTTAAAATATTTTAAAACTTATACAACTTTAAATGAGAATGAAGGTTCATACGTGCAGGTTGAATCATAAAAGTACAAGGTTTAAACTTCTATCTGCAGATAGAAGTTTAACCTTGTACTTTTATTATACAACCTTGTTTAAGACAACATGTTATACAACGAAATACCAATAGCTGAATACGGGAAAATTCAGAGAAAAATATAACTTTTGAAAATATGAAAGTCTGCCGGAGACCCGTTGTTGCGTGTAGCCCCAGGAGAGGGGGAAAGTTTCTATGGGGGTCAAATATTTGAACTGCTCTAAATCTAATGAAATATAGCTCAAATATTCCTTAGTTTACCAGGAGTAAAAAAAAAGTCAATTGGGTCACATGTGTGTGGTGCTTCTAGCTTTCCAAGATATTTGGTAAAATAGGCCAAAGGTCATTTGTTTATTCACGAAAGGTCAACAATTGTAATACCAAAATTTCTTTGTAAAAAAATTTAAAAAACATATTTAATGATACCGATTCAAAATGTTTTTTATTTTGCATAGGGTTGGTTCCCTTTCATAGGGAGGGGTATAATGTCCCCGTCCCCATAGATTGCAACGTATTGCAACGGGCGACCTTTCTTGAATAAACAAATGACCTTTAGCCTATTTTCCCCAAATATCTTGGATAGTAAAAAAGATATTTTGGTTTGTTTCTTACCGCTAGTTTATACTTTACAGGCCGTATCCAGAAACGTGTTAGCACGATTTTAAGCCTCTAACGTATCGCTTAGCTTACGTAAACGCAATTATAAGGACATAATTTTAACTCAGCAGAAATTACAGGGCTATGATAGTTTAGAAGTGTTTTGCAGATTTTAAAAAGTTTTTCCAAAAACCGGCCTGTTTCAGACCAATTTTATCAATTTTTGCTGAATTTTGTTCCAAAGAAATTGTTGTAAAAAAACATTTTTCTCCAGATTTTCAGAGTTGGGGCTATTTTAGGCCAATTTTGGCCTCCAGAAAAGAAACAAATTCACTCGCCCGTAAAACAGGTTATTGGGTCGTCTATTGACAGGTTTCTGGAATACGGACCGAAATTTGTAAATTGGGTTCATTGAAGCTCAACAAACGTCATCACCTGATACATTCTTATGCGTCGACTAAATGACTGTGCCATTCTTGTATTCGTATATAATTAAATTAACTATACTCTTCGTCAGTAATTCTGAAACAAAATTCTGGCTACGCGCGCGTAAACCCGGAAGTGTGTGACAGCGGGAATCCAATACGCAATTCAACAGACGCGCGCGTGCCATTTGTTTCAGAAATTATGACGGCGATTTTAGGCAAGCTATCGTTTCCTCCTTTAGCATATTTATTCCAAGTGAACCTTCATGGATTAATCCACCTCTTCTTACAATGTAAATAAGAATATTTTATTTATACCTTTGCACAATACGTGCAAACGATTGTGCAATAATATCAACAATAGTCTAATTATCTGCTTTTATTTGTTCGTCTTATAGTCTATGTTATATTTTGTACAGAAGTCTTGCGTGCTTCCACCTTATGGGGCACAGTGTATATTTTTATCCTTTGTATGTTTGTATGAATAAAGTGATGATGAATAAATGAGTGATCGCATCAGCCGTTGTGAATGTGTTTTAAATTCATTTGTTATTCACTGTGTCAATGTCTTAATCAAATATGCCTCTCGCTTTTGAGTAAACAGAAAATCGGAAAGGCATGCCTCCGACTGTAAATCGGGCAAGAGGAATGCCATAAACGCGAAAACTTAAATTTGCAATTAGGAAACGCTAGAGGTGAGATAGGTGAAACGAATTCATTTCCCGCTTCACATGGACGCCTGCATCCGAATAGTACATATGGCCAGTGTGTTAATAAGATTTGGAGACGTTTTTGATCGCCTTCAACTGCAAGATATAGTAAAATATGACTTTTGAAAAATTATCTTGAGAAGGTTGGGGTCACAACTTGTTATTGAATCTACTTGTCATGCAGGCCGGGATAATGTGCAAAGGAATTATTGGATATATAGAAGGGGAAGAAACGAGGGGGAGAAGTGAAAAAGAAAAGGAAAACAAAAAATAAGAAATTAAAACAAATTCTCACTTATGACGAATTCTGTAATTATAAAAAAATATCATGTAGTTACGGTATAATTGGTCACATTCAAAATAACTTTCCACAGTTTTATAAAAATTATGGAGAACATGACATTATAATGTTGTAGTGTCGAGAATGTAGTTTTGTCCGTTATTTATATCGGAAAATGACGTTCAGTGTTTATAGTAAATAAGAGTGCCATCCACCCCGTCAAAAATGTCCGATCAGTCCGATTTCAATGACTTAACATTACAGCGGTCAGGTATTAATGTATAGGTTAGGCATGAAAGAAAAACCAGAACAAAACACAATGATCCAGTGTCAATAAATTTCATAATGGACTACCGTTGTTTCAAAACATCACGGCTGTCGTTTCGGATATCAAATCAAATAATATCATTGTTTTTAAAGTGCTCTTCCACTTTAGATATTAAGAACACTTGCGTTCAGACCAGTACACCTGTGTTCTTATTATAAGCCCAATCCTACCACACTATTCTCCTAGTTGTGAGACATCACCTTATTGGAATACTCTAGGTTCGATATCTTTGATTTTACAAATCGGACTAGTTGGATTTTATAAAACATTCTGTTGACAATAAAAGAGGGTGAGTTGGGATGAAAAGCGAAGTAAGGAGTAGGAAATATTCTTTAAAACATGCATGATGGAACGAGGTGGTTTATATCTTTAATAGTTTTTGTTTATATTTATACACGCTTTAGGCGACGTTTTTTCACGTGACATTAGGAGACAGTATCGATCCAATCTGCATGTTTGACGTTTAGTTTAATGCTTACTACCATGCACCGCAAAAGAGAGGGTCATTATCTATTAGTGTATTGAAGGTGTGTGACGGCGGACTGCAGTTATGAACAATATTTACTGGTTTAGAAAAACAGTTTGTTTTTAATTTGATCACCTCGTTCCTAACAATGGCCACCTTTAATTCGGATGTACGTCAGTAATATTGGGCCTTTTAACAAAAAAATAAAAAAAGAAAAAGTGACATAATAAGTTAAAAAGACATAGGTAAATCAGTTTCAATTATCACAAACGCGCAAGCACAAAACACACACACACAAAGTCCACAAGCCCCCACACCGTCACATACGAGGCGTTTATGTCTACAATCAATCAATCAATCAATCAATCTTAGAATTGTAAAGCGCCCAATGTCTACACATTAATACGCACATACAAATTTACAGAGCTGCCTAAAATTAACATTGCAATAATTGAGATTTCATTGGAATCAGGGAGATTTGTAAAAACCTTTAGCGAGTGTTCACGGGTCTACTAGGATAGGTCCTCAGAAGGATCCAGAGCAGCATCCAAAGAAGGGGTCGGGCACGGACCCCTGAATGACCCCTTGGGTTTGTTGTCTTCAAAAGTAAATGGATTCCTCCTCCGTTTTAAAAACGCTATCAGTGATTAGGATAGGAACGTAGAATGACATGAAAAGGTATAGGTTAGAATGACATGAAATTAGTTTATTAAAAGCCGAACGTAAAGTGACAGGAGGAGATATTTTTAGGATACGAATTTCTCTCAAATTCCACTGGACGGTTTGGTTGTGTAGACCACCTACCGAGAACGTTTTAAATGTATCGGACAAACAGGAGCAAAAGAAAAAACCGCAAACATTGTTTTGATTTTGCCTTGCTATCGTAATCGTTCCCTAGAAAACCATCGTGCACGACACAAAGAATAATCATCATCATATTATTAAAGACGGCCGTTATATTCGGCTTATTTACTTAAGGTGTGATCTATACAATTGGTAAGCATCCCAAATATGTAAAAAATCGGGGGGTGTGGTTCGAGACAAATTGGAGCGCTTCTTGCTGGAAATATCCTCATGTCTCTTTAAAGGACTCGTAACTTAACAACGGAGTCACCTACTTACCTACGAACGGCATCGTGAGATTCGAGTCTTTAAAAATAAACTTTCCTGAAAAAATGACAGCTCGTCGTCCGACAGCCCCCATTTATTAAGGGCCTTGTCAGACAGAATTAAGTCCATGCGGTTGGGGTTCCATGCATGGGATATTTTTTTAAAATAAATGAAGTTAAATAAAGCGGTCTAAGTAAAGAAGAAAATCCCTCTTATTTGAAAACGGAGCTAGCAACACATTCGACAAGAGCTCGCAGTCAGCCACATAGGGCAATGTCGGTGGGAATAACGTCTAAATAACAAGCCACTAAAATAATAAAACAACACCAAATAATAACAGGGTTATATTTTGTATAGGTTTATCGCTTTACACTAATGAATGTATTTGTTAAATAATACCTCTTTAAGAAGACACGGCACTGCAGTTGAATGATTAAAAATATTAACGTGCTGAGTCATCCGAAATCGAAAGGAAACGAGTCGGAACTAGAACAGAATTTGTAGAAACTTTTAAAAATCTTGTCTCTATGTACAGGTATATTTACAATATCCGTCACGCCGTTAATATCGAAATTAACTGTTCTTTTGTTTTGTGTGTGTGTGTGTGCTGATTAAATCACGAAGCTCCAAGAATTAGAAAATAGTGTATCCACGGCGATTGCAAAAATACAGGACTAGCGCTGAAGTATTTATTTACCACAATCGGGGTATTCTCAATAAAACAGAGCGTCCGGCACACACAAGCCCGGTTCAACTGAGTAATGTTGAAAAAGGAGACTGGTATACACGAAAGGAGCTAAGAGGTCGAGACGGTGTATTAACAGCGCCACTACATAGGGCCCAGGTGATATGGGTGAGTGATTTGGGCGGATCGACGTCACGATGTTCGTCGCGTTTTATGTGGTTGATTTCACAGCGAAACAATAGTTATCTCCCATATGTGCAGACCAACTTAAAATCGCGACGGTTGAACAAACGCGACCACTTGGGTTTACGTGTTAAACCATCCAAACAATAAGAAAGTACTTGACTTTTCTATCACTTTCTATCTTTAATTCACTAATATCGTGACATTTTTGTAATAGTAAATGTATTTGATATCTCCAGAAATTAAGCAGATCACTGAGACGCCTGTTACCAAGCCGTCCGTAGGTTTGGGGGCAGCTGCTGATCCAACACCGCCCCCAAGGACCATCCCAAGGACTGGAGTGAACATGGCCATAAGCTGCATCCTCGGGGGTGATTCGGCATCACCCATAGGAGAGTTGAACATGCCAACAATCCGGTCAAGGATATAGGGAACTTATTTGCAAACGAAGAGACTACAGTGATATAACACTAGTAGTGGAAAACAGAAATCTGTGCTCATCGAGTATACTGGCATCAGATGTCAGTTTTCAGGTACGTGGGGTTGGTTACACATGTAGGGGTATAAAGTAATTCGAGATCCTAGCCACCCGCGTTTGTCGATTATGCGTGTACACTGGGCAAAGTCGTATCGAGTTCACACTTCTGCTTTCAATGATCGAACTAAGGAGTAGCATATTAATTGTGGTGGCTAGTTGTTTACACCGAACTGATTTTTAATTCGCATTCACAAAAACACAAATACGTGTTGCGTGGTGATAGGCCAGAAGTGTTACTGCATTGAGTCGGGGGGCATTATGCTCGGTTAACTTTAAAATCGATAATGACTTTTTTACAATCACAAAAGTCGTAATACAATTACGACTATTCAACTTTTTGAATCGCATCCTAATCACTATTACCTGTTTACATCGTATCACATAAATGAACTAAGAGTAAGACCTAAGTGAATTCGATGGACGACTTTGCTCAGTGTAAACACAATTTGATTCAACAATATTCTAAGAAATTAATAATTCGCACCTTAAGAGAGGTATGAGATTGGTGCTATACTTACTTAGATAAACAGTTCAAGATGGTACCACAAAAACTTTTCCAGTCAGAGGAATGGGCTATGGATAACAAAATGCCCTTTGTTCCGATTTAAAGGTATCATGTTCTCTATTGGTATGAGAGCCCGGAACTTGGATATACTCACACTAAGTTTGGTGGTAAATAAACTTGCGGTTTTTATTGTAGAAGTGGATAATGCATATTGCAAAGTGTATTATACTCTGCTGATATTAATGGTTGGGACCATTGGCACAACATTTTGGTATATCTTATGATAGAAATTGATTTTTTAAAAGGCGGAAAATGTCAGGAACATTGAGGAAAAAATACGACCCTAGGATCTAAAAGTTGATACTATTATTGGTTAATAAGGGGGTCCCAAAGCGAATGGAAACAAGCTCCTTCGATGTGATTTAGTGTATCATTTGGCCCCTCACATGTTTGGATAATTGCAAATGGATGAAGATATGTGATAACGCAGATGGATGAATAGATGTCTACATGGGCAGACGGCAATTCATGAACCCACTCTTCAACTGAACCAGGGGGGGGGTAGCGCAGCGGGTCTTCGCACCACTGTGGTCCCTGGTTCGACCCTCGGTTGGCCTGTGACTTCGTGTGTGTGGTTTACAGTCCACACTCGGCCTCGGAGGTTTTCTCTGTTCTAAAACTGGGTTTCTTCCCTACGTGTATGTGAAAATGAAGCGAGTTTACTAACTTTTTGCAAGTTAATTCAAGAATATGTCAAAAACAACATCAGTTAGTGATCTTTGAAGCCTACCCCACATTCACTGACTTGGAAATAGACATGCCAGTTTTAGACCACGTTACACGTGAAGTGATAAAACCAATGCTAGCACACTTTTTCATATTCATTTTGCTTTTGTTTTTAGAGACCTGGTTTGGTGGCATGAGAGAGTCGTCACCTGATGTAATGAAAATAGAGATCACCAGAGACCTCAAGCGCAGGCATTGAAGCACCTATAAATATACATTACTTTGGGAAACTCAACCTATTAGACCTAAAGGAGGACACGCTATTTGGGACGTTTTAGGTTTTGGTGTTAGCCACACCAGTATGGCTTGTGGAGTTGGAGTTGGAAGGGGCAATATCGGACTACTTACGGACATATTAAGCATCTATAAGTTGTGACATGATATACGATGTAGCAAGCTGTACTCATTGCATTCTCTAAAAGATACCTGTACCCAATTCCATCGATTAGAAATGCAACTGATGTCATGGAAAGTGACTCCTTTTTATCGCTTGCAGAGGGAAGAGAAAAAAGTATGCATGCAATGAGAAACAAATTATAGTAAGTTCCTAGACTACTACTGGTGACTTTGTTGTAGTAGTATTAGTTAAAACAAATTTAACTCCGGTTTGTCCCTGCTAACGGGGGTGGCCGGCTTGACCTCACATTTACAGCAATACTGCTGTGTGGGAATTTATTGGAGCAAAAGTAAATTGGACGCTGACACTTCCTGATATCAATGGGATAGATGGCCGCCATTAGCTCTCGAGGCGACGCCTCTGATGGTAGATCTTTTTAGTTCTACCAGCGGTAACCAACTACCTTCCTCATTGGTAGAAACCCGATTGGGATGTGACAGTTTAGCAACCGACAACCCAGCCTGGACATGTAGTACTGGTTAATAATAATAAATAATATAGCAGAGATTTTATATAGCGCCTTATGCTACTTGGCCTCTAAGCGCTTTCACAAATGGTCCCCGATCATGTGGCCCAACCATACCGTAAACCATCTTAGCATATTTCAAGGGAGGTGATGCAGCAGACGGGATCAGAGCTTCCCTTATCGCAAACATAAAGTTTTCGAGATAAACCATCGCAGCCGGGAGCAGCTTCCCAAATATCGCCTGGGTAAATCGAGACAACTAAGCGGTTAAATTCTTGTCCAGTGGCAGTGAAATTACAAGATAGCTGGATCTCACAGGGCTCGAACACACGACTATACGCATGGAAGAGCATACACTGGAGTCGCGCGCTTACCTGATTGAGCTATCAGGTCGGTTACAGGATTACCAGTAGCAGGCCCCAAAAGAACCTGACCTGACTTGAGACCTACACAACCAATTTTCGTCATGGGAGTGTACTCGACTGTGAACTACCTGTTAAGTAGCCACGGAGTACCCATCCCGCATGGGATACCCACATCGCCGGGGCCTCAAAAGATGGGGTAATCATCCATATAGGTACATACGCAGTAGCTTAACCACTAGTCCCACCCCATGCAGGAGTACCTGTATGGGTACTCCCATGCAATGAGCTTTGAGCTCGGTATGATTATTGTAGTTGATGTTATCCATTATTTAACATTGTGGTCACATATTTATATGTTTTCCTTAAAATGTCAGATATGGGGTTTGATGATGCTCAACTCAAAGATAGATGTTACTAAGCTTGAAAAATGATCAGAAGTCGAAACAAACAATGGAATGTTTGGCGCCCTCTAAGGGCCAAAGTGCTCTCTACTAGACAGCCAGTAGGGGAGTACCTTTGAAGGTATCACATTGGAGTAGCTCACAGGGGTTTTTACTCCCCTACTGGTGGCTTACGGTGTACTTGTCAGTCGCCTAGCAGGCAACTGCAGAGTACCTTATAGGATGGGTACTGCCCGTAAGTAAACATAGCTGATATCTACCAGTGATTGATGTACTTAGCGCGTACTTAGTGTGAGGCTAGCTCAATAAGCATCAGTGGTACCCTGAAGTACACATGGCGTAGGCCTAAGCTCTGAGTTTACCACCGTGAGTAGGAATCTGCCTTGGTCTTTTGTATTGTAGTTGGAGATTATGTTTTTATTTTCCAAGTGTGTTGTGAAAAGGTTTTGGCCATTCCTTAAAGCAGTAATGTGAGATTATTAGAAAAAATTATGGCAAAAAAAGATTATTGCACTTGATTCTTGTACTGAAGAAAGATCTAAAAATTTCCCATACTTACATTTAAATCCAAAAAGTGAGAGAGTTAAAAGCCTTGTTGAAAAAGCATACAAACAAAGCTAATTAAATCAAGGAAAACTCAGATTTAATTATATATAGAACATCTGCAGCCAAACCTACTTCAGGGGAATTTTAGTTCAGTAAATTCTTATGGTAAAGAATATTTCAAAGTTTAAAATCGATAGCCATTTATCCCTATGGGAGCAGTACGGTCCATAGAATATTTTAACCTGTCCTTTATTTTAATTTAAGCAGGGGAGTTACAAGTTTCAAATTAGCAGTTATTTTTTAAAGGATTTTAAATGTGGAAATTCTTTCTCATTCATTTTCTTACAGAGTTGCACTCAAAGAGGTTATATCCCGATTCTTTATGCACAGAAATGTAATCCATGCTATCCAGCGATGCGACAGAACACAATAAAAGGACTGTGATGCAACCAAAATAGTGCAGGCCATAAGGTTTGGTTGTCTCATGAAGATGCAGGAACTGTTAAATGTAGTGCGGCCGCATCACGAAGGATGCCGATTTAAGTCTAGATGCGATCACAGTTAAACAGGAGAGCAGCAGAGACACGGAATTGAATTATAGAGGTTTACTTGGTGAGTAAATATCACGTAATGGTGAATTCTAATTCAGACCCATCATCCCCTCAACTTCTGTTTTTAGAAAATGATTGTACATGTATGTTGAACCTGTAGTAGGTGCTTTCATGTGCAATGACCAAGAGATTTCAAATCGGACTATATGCTTGCATTTCGTCGGGTGTATTACATAGTGACGGATGTTGAATTTTTATCATTTTTACGAAATTAAGGGAAATGGTACTAAATACCAAAATCTTCAATCATGCCAAGTGCCGAACATTGCAAGTACTTCAATTAATAGTCTTAATTAGAAATTTGGTAATTAAATAATAAATGGATGTTGACCCCTCTGTCAGAGAAGTGTATACATGATTGCACAGCCAGGCTTTATAAATTATTTTGTTTGTAAAAAAATAATACTTTAATATATAATTGAGCAAGCAAAATATGACTGTTACTAGATATTTATATTTATATTTACAATTCAAAGAGGTTAATCTCGGCAATCCACTCAACATCCGTCGTGTAATAAACCAAATTGAGCAGATTCGTGATGATGCACGTTGATTTGACGGATGTTCAGAAAACGCTGATTGTTGTATTTCATAATGACGGATGCTGAATAACGCTTTAGTATATAGGAAAATTCAACATCCGTCACTATGTCATGAACATAATCGCCGATTTGCGTAATTTTTGGTGTGACGGATAAGATGAGTAACTTTTCCAATGTATTACATCCATTTTAATAATTAAAATTTCATGAATATTAGCTAAAACAAATTTCCAGATGTTAATTTTGTTCCTTAATCAGCTTAGATTGTTTGATTCGTATGTTGGGTTGTGTACGGACCCTCAAGAGTTAGCAATTTTTCAAATGCGATTTTCTCAGAAACAAAAATTTGTATTTTGTTCAACATCCGTCACTATGTAATACACTCGACGATTTGTAGTAATGCTGCAAGATGCAAAAGCTGCAAGAAAGATGTATTGAAATACATAAAACCAAGAATTCAAAAAGATGGCGAGACAAGGTGGCCAGACTCCAGATAGGTGTTGTTGGGACTCTGATACTAATGATAGCTAGCTAGGATTTCAACTGTTAACCATTCACTAGTGAAATAATTTAGACCACCTTTACCAAGGCTAGTAATATGAAAGCATAATTATTCAAATTTTATGTTTAAAGCGGCACTGGCACATTTTCACAAAATATCAAATTTCTTCAATTTGCTCGCAAATGATATTCTAGGCCACTGGAAGAATAAAGATATATTTTACACATAAAAATAACATACCTAAACAGAGAGGGACATTAATAAGAGGCTAAAGACATAAAGGCAATTTGTAGACTTTTAAGTTTGCCGTAACTTTAATCAACAAATGTGTCTATTACATGAATATCATAGACTCGTAATCATTGATATTAAAACCACAAAGGTCACAGACCGGTCAAACAAGGTGCATGCCGTGGGAATTAACTCAGGCGTGTGTTTGCTTACAAGTGCTTAACGCCATTTCCACGTCGTCTGCTGAATTAATGTCGCCGGCAACATTAATTATAAAATCGTTCGGTTTACCCGTAAGCGCGCTGATTGGGCTTAATAATTTCAGGTGAGGGCTAATGTATATACAAGCTTTACAACCATGCAAATTTTAAAAATCTAGAGGGTGCAGTATTTTTCAATTGTGCCAGTGTCTCTTTAATAGTGTTTGCTGTGATGTGTTTTTCAACTTCAAAAGCCTTGCTTGATTCTGTCCTTCCAGACTTGTAATCTTTTAGTAGAGATCTGATCTGATCTTATTTTAAAAATCAATTCACCGTGTATTCTTTGTAAATGTTTACCTGTTGTCTTTCACAGTACCTGAAGAAAACATAGCCAATTCCAAATATGGTGCAACTGTCATCAAGGGCGAAATGAGGGCTTGCCTGCTGGATGGGGACTGCACCAATTACGACCTAGACCGAGGTTTCACTAGACACCCCATAGAGGATTCCCTTAACCCAGAGGGTATTGTAATTAGACTGGGCAGTCCGTCAATCATCAATACCATTAGGTTATTGCTTTGGGATAGGGATATGAGGTAAGGGGCAAGGATATGATGGTGTAAGGTCTCTAACATACCACATCTGCCAGTAATTGCTCAGAGGGTGTTTTGAATCAATCCCATAATGCATTGCAATGTGCCTATACTGTACTAAACACATGTCAGTACTTAGGGATAAAAAGTGTTCCAAAAGTTCAAGAACCACAAGACATTTCATGATCATGCAAAAAAATCCATAAGTACTAACACTTTGTAGGCTAAAATGAGTGTAAAAAATCAGGGTTTTTATGTGATAAGAATAGGATTTTTGTGGGATCACATGACCCTATTGAAGTGATATTTCCCAAAACTGGTGCATTGTGGGATTGACTCAATACACCCTCTGGTAATCGCTATAGATATCAAAGTATTGTTGTCTCTGTTAGTGAAGTTCAGGGAAAGACATTTTTTACTTGCTTGAGCTTTATGCAGGAAAGAAGCTATGTGAATGTTCCTCTTGTGGGCAACATTTATCTGTCGCATTCATGCATGACTTGACCTGACCTGCTGCACTTCCATTTCATTCCAGGATGTGCATATTCTACATACTACGATAGAGGTTAATGGCTGAATATTTTTAGCTTTGAGTGCATTGGCCAAAAATCAATGGCACAATAATGGCACAAGCCCCGCGGGGCGAGTGCCATTATGAGTCCGGTCAAACTGACGCAAGTGCATTAATTTTTGCCAATGCATAAGGAACTAAAAATATACAGACATTAACCTAATTCATAAACGTTATAACGGCAGGCATTTTTACAAGAAAAATCTGAATGTCATGAAATCCAATGCAGTAATGTTTCTAACGAAAAGATGCACATACCCGCCTATTAAATGAATCAATCCAACCTCGCACGTAAACGTTCTAAGCACTCCTCGTATGCTTATTAACATACGCATCGCGCAATGATAAATATCAATGCATGCTTTTTGTCCAATCATATTTCCCCTCTCTTGATAAACATTTATGAATGTCAAGTGGTGTTCACATGTTCACATATTTACTAATTCCATACAACTCAACTAATGAGCCAGATAGGAGACAAATCACACATGGAACTAACGCATATCCTTAAAAGTCATGAATTGGTTAACAAGGATTAAGAAAGTTTAGTGCTGCTTTATTTTGATATCATGAGTAGCCATTTCTTATAGCCATTATTACATTAAAATGACCTGAATTAGGTGATGGGTCTTGGCTCAATTGGTCATGGGATTAAAAGCAGTATCCCTGATCTGGCAATCATGCAACATCACAAGTAGGAATTGAAGCAGTTCACCTTGTTTGCTTACAGGAGATCCCTATAAACCCCCTAAATTGACGAATGTGGGAAGAGGCATAATTATACATGGCTTTAATGATTGATAGTTAGCTGGGAAATAAACAAAGGTTCTCAATTGTTTCTGAATCAGTGACCAGGATTATGCAGGAGCTAGCTGTTTTTCTGTAGCTATTATACGATTGGAGTTTTTACGTGTGGGATATTGTGCCGTGTCAATGCACTGGGAAATGGACAATTAAACATGTCAAAATAACACTGTTGACGTCTGCTTGAAGGGAGAATGGCCATTGCTATGTAAAATCTATCCATGCAGGAAGTGGTAATTTGGGACCATAGTCTAGAGAATATCTCCAGACATGGAAATCAAGCATTGTTTTCCATGTGAAGTAATGTGTCATGTACGGTTCCCCTCGTGTGGCCACTTAGCATATTCAGGCAAATCTATTTTACTTGGTAGGAAGGGGATTCACTTCCACATGGTGATTCATATTAATGTTAATTGATAAGGGGGAATGTATTGAGGCTGTGCACTTGGCAATACCCACTGTGGAGTTATAGATATGACACATAGGAACAAAATAACCGCAAATCACAATTGAAATTTACACACAGGAAAAGGAGAAGATAGGGGCCGGTCCTATAGTACACTGTATTCAGTTGTAATCATATTAATCTTGGCAAAATAATTGAGAATATAAACCAGGTGTGTGCATTGTCCTCGTTTAAGAGCATTTCCTCGTTTTTGACATTTTGTTAGTGCCAAAATTTTAGCCTTTTCTTTGATTTTCATCCTATTTTTGTCATTTTTACTCCTTCACCCCCCACACGCCTGATAAACTTAGCCCTGTACACTGTCCATGTCATATAGTGTGTTGGGCCTGTGCGATTGTGCTGGACAACCATCTGTCTGTACAGAATGTACTGCTTTCTGGAAATTTCTGGATTTCTGGCCATAAATAAAAAAATTCTGGAAATGTAATTTTTTTTCAAATTCAAAGTGTTAATGATAACAAAGGTAGAACTGCATCAAAAACCAAGTTCTAAGTACCAGGTTTTTTTAGAGAAGGTATTTTGTGCCCTAAAATCACATTAGAAAATGTGTTCCCTGGAGCTTCACCGGATGCTACGCTAAAATGTGGCCTTGCCGTCGGTACAAATTTTGGATTTTCAGGAGAATGGGCCTACTCCTCTGTTACATCTCTGATCTGTGTTTTTGGTTTATACTTTGTAAATGTTTCTCAGAAGTCTGTGATAGTAGATTTTCATGAATTTTGGTATGGGTTATGAACAGATGGGCCACATTTAAGATGTTAAGGAATTTTAAGGCTAACTTATAGATTATATGGAAGTCATTTGATATCTTTTTTAAAAATGTAGAAAATATTACTTTCACAGAAATGCAGAAAATATTACTTTCACAGAAATGGGTATCCACCAAAGTTTCTTTAATAATGTTTGGGTAGGTCATATAGGGTCTTAAGGGATAGGTCAAAAGGTCATTCAGGGGTCACTAGAGATCATTATTGAAACACATGCAAAATGCTGTTTTTCCTTTCAGGTATTAATGGGTATTCATGAAATTTTCTGTGCCCTGGTGAGAAACATGCCCACTTCTACTCAGCATTTTTCCAGCAATAATTTATATTACCTCTATTTCACCTTTGACTTATGAACCAGATCTCAAGGTTCATATGGACTGTTCAGAAATTTGATATCAAAGGTGAAGTAGGGGTAATATGAAATTATTGCTGAAAAAGTGCTGAGTAGAAGTGGGCAATGTTTCTTACCTGAGCACCTGAAAATCACTTCCTTGATTACCTGTGAAATAATTTTTCTTACCTCGGCCTGTGTTCCAAAAGTTTAAGAACCACAGGATATGTCATAATCATGCTAAAAAATCCCTTAGTACTAATGCTTTGTGGGTGAAAATGATCATAGAAGTCAGGATTAAGAATAGGATTTGTGTGGGAACACATGACCCCTGTTGAGGTGAAATTTCCAAAACTGGTGCATTGTGGGATTGACTCAATACACCCTCTGCCTGTGAACCATTCATGGGAAATTCAGTGCATGTGTTCTAATCATTGGTTATTATATTTTATCCCTAACCTCCTAGTTCGGTTTTTATATACGCATTACTGCAGGCCATAAAAAGCCACAAAATATAGCCACTTCATGTTATTTACTGTAGCCCACAAAATGCCATATGGTTTTTGTAGCTGGCAGTAAAGAAGATATATTAAAAAAGTTGTATCTACAAGACTGATGTACTGTAAGCTACAAAAGGCTACAGCAAAAAAAGTCGGCAATGGACCTATTATCTATATTACATGTAGATAATATTGATATGCCCAAGGGCTGCAAAAAGCCACAGGGTACTTTCTAGACTAATTTACTGTAAGCCACAAAAAAAGCTCATTCTTTTTAAAGATACAACTTACTGTGGGCTACAAAAAGCTACAAAGTTGTAGAGTGTGGCTTTTTTATGCTTGCAGGAGGGTTAGGGTTATTGAACTAATGCATTATGCTAACCGTAACATGTGGTACATTAAAAGTGCACTTTGAAACTCATCAATTGTTTTGTTTGCTTATTTTAACTGCAGGTCCTATGCATATTATATAGAAGCCTCTATAGATGAGAAGGATTGGGTTCGGATTGTAGATCACTCCAAGTACCTATGTCGCTCCTGGCAGACTCTACACTTTCCAGCAAGAGTTTGCAAGTACGTTTCATCAGAAAACATGTAGTCGAGTTTGTTTTTGTGGGTCGCCAGCTTTAAGGATTTTGTCTTTTATATATATAAATTTGTCTAAATTTTAAAATTGCAGAATTTTTGAAACTTTAAAAGAGCTCCAAAAAATTCTGGGTTTATTTTTTCTGGATACCTTGTAGACAAAACATATCTTTTAATTTTTAGCAATTTGACAATGCAGTCATGACAGGTTATAAATAATCAGTTTTCTGTAATTAGTCAATAGGGAATCATGAATGAGTAAAACAGGAAAACTGTTAAGATCATTCCTAGCTTATCACAGTGAGGATTGATGATAAGCACCTTCAACAGAGATTTGTAATTATTTCAGTTACAAAATGAAAGCTATAAGCTATATTATTTCTTGGACAGTTGCATGCCACACCCTGTGTAATCGCCGTCAGCTACGCAGTGATTAGACACAGTTCACAGTGTGTATTAGTAATGTGCAAAAAACTTGCAATATCTTTATGGGCATAGATCGTATGTACTAAATTTGAAATAACTTGAATTATTCCAATCATTTCACTTCCATCCAGGTTCATTCGGATGGTTGGGGTGCGCAATACTGTTAACAAAGTTTTCCATTTAGTGTCTTTGAGGCATACCATACTACTACTCCTTTTGAACTGGATAATGGTCTTATGGTAAGATTACATGTCCGTAGAATCAACTGTAGTTTTATAATTGAAGCAATTAAAGGCACCTCAGCGAATTCCAATATATATCCATGATGTTGTGACACCAAGATACACAGGTCATAAGAAATACCATATGATATCGATTTACTCGATTCGCAGTTGATACGGTCGTCCCCCTGGAGTTTTGGACTATTCAATAAGTCAGGAGGGCTCTACCGGGAAAATTAAGGAATTCAAATGCACGTGCCACCCCGGAATATCTGGAGGACACTCCGGTCATTTAATCACTCCACCTGCCAACTAAATTACAAATTTCATTCATGTAAGGAAACGCACTAGAGTGTATTCAGGTTTACAATTGCTCACAATAACATGATTAACAGAAGTCCCTTCGACTCCTTGAATTTTTCATCCTCCGCAAAGAATGGGACGGGTCACATATCAGAGAAGCGAGTTTTTTAAATATAGTAACGTGGGTGGGTTTGTTAGGGGATACCTGATCTTTCTATTTTATGCTTTTAGACATTACCGAAATGACTCACAACTAGTGCATTTTTGTGCTCAAAAAACATCAGACACCCCTACTGCCACATTAAAAATTTCGGTGAGCCCACGCCTAGCAGCGTCCCACGCTAGCATCGGTACGCCCAACCAAATGACGTCACTGGCGACCAGAATCTTGCTCTGTTTGTGTCTCAGTGGGGGCCATGTTAAATTTTTTTACTGGGATTTTAAACACATAATTTTTCCCCATCATCGCCGACTTATTGGAGACTTAGTGTATTACTTTCTATCTGATAATCGTCTACGTTATCTAAGGCTGATCGGAAGTGGGATGATGTTGTGTTGATGGGGTTTTGAAGACTTTTCAAGTTCGGCATTCGGAAGTTCAGAATTCGCAGTTCAGAATTTCGAAGCTGTTGACATAAGTATAGTATAGAATTATATGTGTTATCCCTTTACATGGTTGCCCCGCGAGCATCAGGCCTCTGTTTCGCGCTGTCGTTTTAGCGGGTATTTAGTGGGCTTATTCTTAGGTCGGTGTAGCTCCCCCTACGTAAGTCCACACTTAGACAGCCAGGGCATTATTGGGGATATGTGTGTCCCTGTGGCGTGTCTGCTCCCTTGCAATAGTTTCATTGTTTTCGCCCTGTCGATAGCCCTCGCGGGGCAGCCATGTCTTATGTTCTTCAATGTTCTACCTGCTTATGCCGATGAATCTCAAAATTGTTCTTAAAATTTTTTTGGTGGGAGTTGCCGGTTTCTTCTGTCGTCGTCTTGTCTTCCTGGCCTTATTCTGTTCCAACCCTTTGGATTTTCTGGTTCTAGCGCGCAGGTTAATCACTTTCGTACCTAACATATGTACAAGTATGTTTTTTCTTCTGATTTTGCAGCATAGGAAGTCCACCGTCTACACCGGAGGTTATACGAAGATGTTCAGCATGCAAGGAGTTCCTTCGAAAACAGGACAAGATCCGAATGAGCTATGTGTTGAAATTGTAGAAGGGTACAAGAAATAGTCCTTGTAACATTCACAAAGGGTGGTCAGAATTGAAGATTCGAA